>JAQIUQ010007357.1:0-36906 GCA_030378365.1 Hybognathus amarus | reverse complement strand
AAGGTAGAGGAAAAACCCCTGTTAGAATGCACGAACCTCCGCCACAGAACACATTTTGACTGAATTGATCTGGATGATATGAATAATTTAGGAGACACCAAAGGAGGCAATATAAATGCACACATATATTCTAATCTCTCAAGCTGTGTTGTGTAAATGCTCAGTTTTCTTGGAGCCGTGGAGCACTGCCGCCTGCCCCTGGTCTAAATGAATCCTCTGAATATCCTCCTCCACTATTCCACATTCAAAGTTATTCACACAGAGGTGCATAATCATTATTTTGAGATTAAAATAAGGAATTTGTTTCCAGTCTCTCTATTTGGGGTGCAATACAAAAAAAATAAAAAAATGACCTTTAGCTTGCCTGTAGGCACATTTCTCATTGACATCTCTCCTCTGCCGTAATCTGACAGCAGAAACTTTTTCTTAAGTACGGCCAAAAATGATTCCTGGGAAAAAAGTGGTAGAATCCACAAGAATAAAAAAAAATACCGGGGCCGGCACCTTTATAAAACACATACATTTCGTGTCCCTCACAAATCTAAAACTTTAATAATAAATAGCTGATTCTAACTATTACTATATATATTTAATATAGAATTCCATCTAATAATAAGAAGAAGAACAAAAGAAGAAGATTAGAAGAAGAAGATTTCTACATGTCGAATCCGACGAAACAAAGCCGACAAGGACTTAGCCGACGGCACGGAACCGTGCAGAACACACCGAGAACACTTAGGGTGTACTCACACTAGCCAGTTTGAACCGTGCCCGAGTGCGTTTGACCACCAAAGCGCGGTTCGTTTGACTAGTGTGAGTGCTCCGAACCGTGCCCGGGCGCGGCTCCGATTGGCCGGCCCTGGCCCGCTTGGAAGAGGTGGGCCAGAGCACGGTTCAGTTGGACTCGGGCGCGGTTCGCATGCAGTGTGAGCGCTAACCGCGCTGGAGCACGGAACAGGACGCGTGACGTGCAAACCTCCTCATACGAGCAGCATGATTTCGTGAAAATTTCCGCGACACATCTGTTTAACAACAGGCTGTGAGAGGGCTGTGGACCAAACGACACAAAATTATCCACAAAGAAAACAGAGCGATGGACTTCATTGTGTTCCGTTCAGAGAGCGCGCTCTTCTTGTTTATCCCGAAACCATCACACCATAATGACGTAAGCGTGCTCCGGCACGAATGCTGAAACCCTATGTGAGTGCAGGCCAGCGGGGGAGTGGGGAGGGGGGACAATCGTACTCGGGCCCGGTTCATGGCAACCGTGCCTAGTGTGAGTACACCCTTAGTGGGCCAGACGCCACAAAAACTGCCGATTGTCGAGATATTCGTATAAACCTCTTTTCCACAAGATATTGAAGCCAAAAATTACTACTTCCCGCCATGCACACCCACGCTTACTCGCCGCTGGCCAGGCTGTGTCGGCATTGCACTTAATGGCCATGCTGCAGATACTCCAGGCCGAAAAACGCTCTACAGACCTGGCTCTTCGCACTGCGAAATCCGCTGCACAGGCCACTGGGTGGACCATGGCCTCTCTCACCGTTGCTGAGACACACCTTTGGCTGACGCTCAGGAGATGCCGGACTCTGTGTTCATCAATGCACCCATCTCCTCAGCTGGCCTCTTTGGATCATTCGTCAAAGATTTTGCAAAGAAGCACTTTCTCCCGAAGTGTTCTAACTTCGCAGCAGGTCACCCAAAACAGCCGTCTGCTCGAAGCTGACGTCATATGATGACGTCATATGGTGGCGGCAATCTTTAGATTATAGAATTTTCATGAAGACACACATTTAAATGATAAAATGCACTTGTTTTGAACTACTTGGATGATTGGTTGATTCTAGTCTTGATCTACACTCAGAGCTCATAGAACACAGGACCATATTACTCGAACATCTCAAGAATCTAGGTCTCAGAGTCAATTGGGCGAAGTCAGTTTCTCCCAGTCAGAAAATATATTTTCTGGGCACAGAAATGAACTTCGCTGTCTATGACAGAGCGACTGTCGCCAGAGTGAGACTGAACATTCAGCGAATCATGAAATCCTTCCGTTGCAGCGCTATAGCCTAGAAATCTCAGACGCACCCTCAGCGGCAGCTCTCTGTTGGCTAGCGAGCTGAAAAACAACTCTGGTCAGGCCAATCAAATCATGTATAGAGTTGGTGGGTGGGGTTAACAATGACAGCAGTTGTGACGTTTCCGTGGGATTTCATAGGTGATTTCCTGATATTTAAAAACAAAGAAGATGCCCGCTTTGGTGGAAGGTGAGGTAGGGGACGCAAAGCGCCCCCATTGGATCTGACGTCACCAAGGGCCTCTCTCGATAGGCTGCTGCAGTTGCCGCAATTGGACAGCCAATTGGCACGCAAGCCATCTTGCCTATGACTGCATGCTGCCGCAACGCCTTTTACATTAATTCAAAATTAAGGATAATTTGTGGCTTCAATATCTCGTGGAAAATAGGATTTCCCCTAGTGTAAGATATTCCGCAGTACTCCTCTGAGAGAGAACCGAGGTTACATTAGTAACCGAGTACGTTTGTTAATTGTTGCCTGTGTAAGTGTATCCTCTATGTGCTGCCTTCTTGGCCAGGGCTCACTTGTAAAAGAGATTGTAATCTCAATGTGATTTTATTCCCTGGTAAAATAAAGTAAAATAAAAATAAAATTGTACAACTAAGACAGCTTTGTATTATAAGTTTTAGCAAGAATGCAGAATTAAGTGCGCATAGCTGAGATTATAAAGAGAGGGCTCTTCTCTAGTTTTCTGTTTACCCATTCACAGTCTGAAAAAAAGTTCCATTTTACAATTAGTCCACTGCAACGTTTCTGGATTGAACAATCATATTTAAATGCATGATTGGATAGAATACTGTGATGATTGACAGTTATGATAATCAATGGATAAGTCAAAATCAATGACAACCCTACTTCAAAATACCTTGTATTTACAAAAGAATAAGAAAAGACGTGGATGAAGAGAATGAATATTAAATTTTCAATTTAGTGAACTACCCCTTTAAATTGTCAAGCCTGTAAACATAATTTTGTCCATTTATTAATGCAGTTTTAAAAAGCAAAATGCAATTTAAAACACATCTGTCTAAAAATAGTTAAAAGAAAAATCACCTCATCAAAACAGAAAAGTCCAGTTTCATGGAATAACCTGTTGGAAAACAAGTAGGGATCCTTTGCATCACAGTTAATACTGAATTGTTTCTTTGAATCTATTTCCTCTGATGACAACACAACACATCTTGCAACAATCACAACTGTACGTTTCAGTGAACAATTAACAGCACAGCATGGTCTGGAGAACATTAAATCTGTAATGACTCTATGGTGATGAGGAGATGGGGCCAAGCTTTGCATGGTTCAGCAGTTTCAGCAGTCTGAGGAGAAAAATAGATCAGGATCGCAAGTTAACAGATGGCCCATAGAAGTGTGTTCATCTGGACACAAACAAAGACCCTAGGAATGATTTAATGAACATTTTGGACCCTAGTTAATGATTTAATGATCATTCTGGCCTCACCTATTATTTATATGGACATATAATCAACTGAAAAAACATATTTCACAGCTGAACAACAAACCTCAAATGCAGACCTCGTCAGTCATTGAAGCCCTGTCAACAACAATCCCGACCAGTATTATATCCCCAGTGAGGCGGTTTGTTTGTATACCGCAAACCTATTCTCATTTTTACAAATGCAGCTGTTCTACCAGAAATAGTATTTAATTGAACACATAAACAAACATTTTAAATCAAAGTCCTGCATAAAAATGACAGGTAGCTGCTGTAATGTAAATAACACACATAATTTGCATGGCTCATTAGATTCTTTACAATAAATTTATAGCACACTATTGCTTTCACTGAATCACGTTTATGCCTGTTTGTGGTAAACAAGGGAGGATGAAAATTATAATGGTTAAATTAGGAGTTAATGAGTGGCGTGAGTGTCACACATGCCAGCGTGTCGCGAATGCGTAAAGGGAGCCCGGGGTCGGTCAGAAGGCGCAGGTTAATTAATGGACTGAATCACGCCGGAGATTGAAAAGCACGAGGCTCAAGTTTAACTAGAGCAGCAGGGTATAACATCTGACAGATGCCCTATTACAATGTTACATGATACCAGAACCCTGGACAAAATAATTACATTCAAAGCTTTCTCTTGTAAAGCCACAATAAGCGGCACGCCGAAGATGACTTTCTTGATGAGAGGGCAACGCAGCTGGGGACATATGTGGCACGAGTCGGGGGATTCCCTCAGAAACGCCTCAAGAGCCAATGTCTGACGCCCGGCGGTGCGCTCTGGGCCGCTGTGCCTCATGAAGAAGCTGCATTTAGGCCCTGATAAGGGAGAGACTGCTCCATTTAGCTGTGCCATGTGGTCTCATCAAAGGATCATTGCAAACCTTTTAATTTACCTCTGGCGCTGATTGTGCTACTTCTCCTATTGTTCTGCGCTGGAAAGGTTTGCCCTCGCTCTGTGGTAACAGGTGCTGTGTTAACATCAGCGTGTCATTGCACAGGCATCTCAAATGGAGTTTTATAACATCAATGTAATTTATCGCCAATGGAAAATGTGCTGGATTACAAAGCAAACCATGTTTCATACATTGACTTGTTTATGCATTTAGCAGACGGTTTTTATCTAAAACAGCGATAACAATATATTTACCTTCAGAAGCAAATGTGTAAAAAAAAACAGCTTATCATTAGGGCAATACCCTAATGATGGGACTAGTTTTACATGGAGGATGATAGAGAAATATGTGTTTCACAGGCGTATTTCGTGATTGCCATGTATGTGTTTTTCTCACACAACCTCAGTAATAACAGTTTTTCGGCAAATTCAACGTTCCTTCTGAGAAATCTAATCCCATTCGAAATCCGAATGTCTGTGATTGCTGATGTTGTATTATATTAAAGCTTCTCCTTGTATGCTCTTCGGCTTACCTGAGCTAGATGGTATCAACGAAAAATTTAATTATAAAATTAAGCCACATCGAGAAAAAAATGCAGAGAGTGCCCATTTTAATATCAGTGTAAGGTAAAATACTTGTCTTTATTTCTCTGCTCCCTTAATGATGTTTCATTAACAAAATTTGGGAGGAACACTAAAAAAATTATCTATCCATTCAACATGAGAGGGAGGCCTATATGGTTTTCAGACTCCTCACTTTTGGCTGATGGCACAGAGGACCTTCTGTAATGCCTAAAAAAATACAAAATAGAATTTTCGGGACAAGCACATTTTTACTGATCCCAGTATTATTACTGAAATATACACTCACCGGCCACTTTCTAGGTACCCCATGCTAGTAACGGGTTGGACCACCTTTTGCCTTCAGAACTGCCTCAATTCTTTGTGGCATAGATTCAACAAGGTGCTGGAAGCATTCCTCAGGGAGTTTGGTCCATATTGACATGATGGCATCACACAGTTGCTGCAGATTTGTCGGCTGCACATCCATGATGCGAATCTCCCGTTCCACCACATCCCAAAGATGCTCTATTGGATTGAGATCTGGTGACTGTGGAGGCCATTTGAGTACAGCGAACTCATTGTCATGTTCAAGAAACCAGTCTGAGATGATTCCAGCTTTATGACATGGCGCATTATCCTGCTGAAAGTAGCCATCAGAAGTTGGGATACATTGTGGTCATAAAGGGATGGACATGGTCAGCAACAATACTCAGGTAGGCTGTGGCGTTGCAACGATGCTCAATTGGTACCAAGGGGCCCAAAGAGTGCCAAGAAAATATTCCCCACACCATGACACCACCACCACCAGCCTGAACCGTTGATACAAGGCAGGATGGATCCATGCTTTCATGTTGTAGACGCCAAATTCTGACCCTACCATCCGAATGTCGCAGCAGAAATCGAGACTCATCAGACCAGGCAACGTTTTCCAATCTTCTATTGTCCAATTTCGATGAGCTTGTGCAAATTGTAGCCTCAGTTTCCTGTTCTTAGCTGAAAGCAGTGGCACCCGGTTGGTGCCACTGGGACCTCTTTTGACCATACGTCGATTTCCGCCTATTCAGGGTCCCCTTAAACATTGGTTATATGAAGATCCTGGAACGTCATACAACTGACGCTTTACCTTTAACCGTCAGTTACGTGACGGGGATAGGTTTAGGGGTAGGTTTAGGTCTGGGGTAGAGTTAGGATCCGATAAGCATCATCTGAACCGACGTTTAAGGGGACCCTAAAGGCGGATATTGACGTATGGTCAAAAGACGTCCCAAGACGTCAGTTATATGACGTCTTGGGATGAGACTGCGCTGAAATAGACCAAGTCCTATATTAACACCCAAAAAACAAAACAAAAACAAGACTGTTCATCTAACAAACTACACCAAAACCTTTTGCATCATGCCATACAATGTAAACACGAGGTACAAAAACTTGTTAATTCCTCCAACAACACAATGATAAAAATAATACATACCAAATAGCAAATAAAAATATGTACATCCATAGCATACTGATGTATAACAAAAACTTGTGGTGTAGCCCACTACCATTAAAATTGTTGAAGGTGGTGGGTCTCCAAATGATAAGTCATTTATAATTAATTTTCAAGTTCCTTTTGCGGAATAATGTGTCAAATATGAATTTTCTGTTTATAGGCAAAGGTTGAACCAACTCCAGGTCTAAGGAAAGTCTAAGAAGATGCGCCTCCCATTTGAAAAAACATATTTAAATAGATTTCCTTGAAATGGTTATACTTGTCATCGCACAACCTACACATCCCAGCATAAACACTGCTGGTAAATTATTTATTAAAGTGTCTACATTCACAAACCACTGATATTAACAGATTGCATATATGGTCCCATTGAATTTGGCATCTCCAAAAGCACTCCCTTTTTAATAACTAAAAAGCTCACTCATCTTAGTCCGTCATGGTGATTGCGTAAAAAAAAAACCCTACATATATGTTTGTGATTGGCTACATTGCTCAACACTGCGAATTCATGTTGCAAACAAGATGCTTCATTATAGAATATGTGAATGGCCAAATTCACAGAAGTAAGGTTTTTGCTCTGAAATCAAATTCGCTGAATGACCATACACGATTAGGGGGGCACATCCCACTTCTGTAATAAAAATGTTAGTCCTGTCCGAATCAATACATCAAATTACAGATGTTGAGTGATAAGAATTGTAACTCAAATATTGAAGAAAACCTTTTTTTCATACTGTGAAGAATATTTTAATAATCTAAAGATGCTACTTTCACTATCAAGAACCTTTAGTGCAATGGAAAAGTTTCATGGATGTTAAAGGTTCTTCATGGAACCATAAATGCCAATAAAGAACATTGATTTTTAAGAGCGAATAGTAGCAATGAAAATAAAATCTTGGAAAATCAGTCTTGACACATACATACGTTTTGGGAGAACTGCTCTTAAATAAGAAGTGGATGCCTCATGTGATATCTCTGTGTGTGTGCAGAATACAAGAATCATTCCAAAAATTGCAATGGTTTAATGTGATGAACCACCAAAGGTGAAGTTTGAAACACGAAACACAGATGATCAAATTGCATGGAATAAATTCAACAATTTTATGTCCGTTTCTACAGATCAGCTCTTCCACTGTCATCTCAACAGATTTCCTATACTGTCACATATATAAAACGCAGAAATAATTTCACATTATTATCACATCTGACCCATCCAGTGTAATGTAGACATACATCATACAGGGCAGGCATCAAGACAGAAGCAGCAGAGAGCGAACAGTCATCAGGATGGGGATAAGAGAGAAAGCGCTTCACATGTAGATCACAAGAAGAGCGCTTGGGGTCAACTTTGAAAGGCTGGCGTCATAATTCATCTGACCTCTGCGTACCGTCGCTTCAAATCCTGCGAGAACTAATCAACAAAAGGTAAAGAATGGGGTGGGGAGGCCAATGGCCCAAGATGAGGAAAAATGAAGAGAGCAGGGAAAACCAAAGAGCCAGAACATGAGTGAAATTTATTTTTTAACCCCTGTCCATACGGCGTATTAATCTTCTTGTGACCTCCTGTTCAGTGAAGTGTCATAGAGTGATTTTCTCCATCTTGGACTTCTCACTCTCCGCAGTCTTTTCCGAAACATTAAATATCACCTGCCTTGATTAATCTAAACTTAATTAAATCAATCAGCGAAACAATGGCAAGGCAATGAGGTATGTAATCATTGAAATAGTAAATTAAGTGATTTAAGGGGCTGCAGTTTGCCTTATTGACAATGATGGAGAGGAAACGCGGGGTCCGGGGAAGCTGTGCCGGCCGTTCTGGCTGACCACATTGGCCCGGCCCCCTTTCGGCACACTGGGAAACTTTCCAATCTGCCCCTCCACGCTGGACACATTTGAATTAATCAGAGCCCTCTGCTGGCCCTCCCCAATGGCCACTGGTTTCTTATGGATGACTTCCATTTCAAAAGCTGTTAGTGTGTGAAGAGCGTATCTGTGTCACTGAGCTAATCATGTGAATACTGTACACATGTGCCACAGATGCTTTTCCAAGACTGGGATTCATGTGTAATGTGTACAGTGTGTTTAGAAGATCTTCCAAGTGATTATTATTATGTAGCGAAACATTATTAGATGTAATTAAAACAAAACACAATGTCACCAACTACTTCATTTGACTAAATATAAGCTATCATTTTGCTTTTAAATGCAAGTCTCACAAGAACTCACTGGTTAAAAGTCCTGCAGGACCTTTTGCTTGAAATCTATGAATAAGTAGTTCAAATAAAGCTGGATTTTGTTTAAAAAAAAAAAAAAAGTATAAATATGAGAATTAAATGACTGCATTTCCGTAATGGTAAAATAATGCTGCTTAGTTCTTTTTAGGAATAAATAATTTAATAAATAATTTGAATAATAAAATAAATAAAATACAAGGGACAAAAAAAATTTCATTGACAAGTAACGAGATAATTTCAACAATAAATCTTGCAAAGGGTCTTCATTATAATGTTTCAGAACTGATGCTAATGCAATCCAATAACTTGTCTTAACTATACATTAACAACAATAATAAAACAAACAAATGTGGTAATGTAATTCATTTGATAATATTTATAAAATCTGACAAAACAAATGAGTATATTTGCAAAAACAGCCAATAAGTTGATTATTTGCGTCTTACAGTTAGATGTGAGCAGTACGTGTTTGATTCACTAAAAAGAACTGACTCAGAGTCAATTGTTCAAGAATTGGACAATAATGGTTACGCTGTATACTTTAGATTTGCTAAATATAACCAATTCGGAGTCATTCGTTCGGGGATCTGACAACACTGGTTGCAATGTATACAACATACATATATTAAAAAAAATTGTCCAAATTGTGCAAGAACCGTTAACAGAATCGAAAATACCGTCAGTATCCAAACTTATCCCAGGACTCAAAATGCAAAAGGATGAACAGATGTTTAAGGGTGAACGAATAGCAGGTGATGCAATCAAACGCTTGAGAGAAGTGTGTGCGCTTCCTATTACTACAAAGGCGAGTACAAACATTTTGTCAAAAAGGGCAAACATCAGCCACAGCTGGGATGTTAATGCTGGCAAATAAGATTATCACCAGAAAGGATTTCTCTTCTAAGCATTTGCCCCTAATTAGATTTCTTTATCTCAGGAATGAATTGCCTTTTAGCAACGAAAGCTGTCACTGAGGGAGCAGTTAGCTACTTATAACCGAGTTAAACGAATAATTACTAATACAATTACAAGGGTCTTTCGTAAAAAGAAAAGGTAAATATGGAACTCAAATAGTTAGGGAAAAGTAACTGGCTGGATTCAGGGCACCTTCAATTTTCTCTGTATTATAAATAATAACGAAACAAAAAAAAATATGCCTAATAGTCTAAAGAAAAAAAGAAAGGCATGGAGAAGTCAAGTGACAATTAAAGTGCAGTGAGGATAAACCAAACTCTGTGAAAGACAACCAGCTGGTTTAAGTAATCAGGGCTGGGTTAGGAAGTGCAAGGCCATGCAGGCCTCAGCTGGCATGAGGACGTCTTCGAGAGGAGCAAGCGAGACGTGGGTGAGTATGGATCCTCTCGCCATGCCTCCCCGGTCCATTCATCACCCAACTGCCGCTGACAGTGACGGATGGGTCAGACCCAGGACTGGCACCGCACCAGCGCCAGAATCATACGGCCCACGAGCCCACTGACAGCTGGAGCACTGTGTCAAGTGGCAGAAAGACGGTGGCCATTAATAATCCCCGTCACATGATCCGAACGGTATACGGGCGGGAAGAGGCCGCGGAGTCAGACGGTGGCCCGGAAGAGAGATGTCACGTCGGGTCAGGTGACAGTCATGCAGGCCTGCTCTTTAATCAAGTGTGTTGAGATTGGATAATAACCATATCTCAGCCAAATTGAAAGAGGGCAAAGGATAAGGTTTTTAAAGAAGAGCTGTTTTTAATAGCTCAGGTTTGGAAGGTAAAGCTTGGGGGTATTAAATACTGTACACATGCCTTTGCATCTATAAAGGATCAAACATGCTGTGAAAATGAGGCCATATGAATAAAAAAATGATTTTCAGATTTTTGAACCAAGTGGATTCCAAATGCTTTAAAATTTCCCCCAAAAATATTAAAATATTATTAATGATATATTCTAGATGCTTCAAACTTCCTTAAATATATATATATATATATTATATTATATATATATATATATATATATATATATATATATATATATATATATATATATATATATATATATATATATATATATATATATATATATATTAAAAATGAACACTTTAATAATGTAGCACAAGGTAATCTCAAGGCATTGTAAAAGGAATTATAAAATTGTGTTTATCTAAAAATGACTAAGGACTATAAGTTAAGTACATAACACTTACAAATACATATTTTTTAGCCATATAAAATGCAATGAAAACACTGGTATTTAGAGTCTGTGAAGTTCATTTGCAATTTTGATAGGCTTATAAAAAATGTAGGTCAGGATTTTAGACACTGCTTGCAATCCAATGTAATAATATAAACACCAGTGAATATTTTTTTGATTGTTGCATTTTTTATGCATGCAACAATCTGGATGCTTTAAAAGTGTGTTATATCATACGTGTTCCACTTGAAGTGTTATGTTCACATAATACGGTTTTAATTGTCTTTCAATTCTCCTTGTGCAGAAGAAAGCAAACCATAGGGAAATTTTGCATGTGCTTGAGCCATTTACTCTCACGCATTGTTTAGGAACCAAGAATCCCCTTAATCCAATTCACCACTGCAATCAAAAAGCCACATTTAATGCATATAATAACCAAACCTGTAATGCTGTGAAACCATTTTGCATATCATTACAGACAGTTTTGCGGTAATGAAGCTGCTTTTAATGGGATTCCAAAAAAGCTCCCAAATCATCCCGAGTATACATGCACACTAATTTGGTTTAAAATAATTCAGACCAAAGACAATCTCACACACTAGAAAGAGTGAACTAGATTTGTCCTCTAAGAACAAGGACCCTAACTTCAACCTTGAGTAGTGGTTTCCTTATTTGAGTGGGGAGGAAAATATCATTACCTATTTCAGTGTGATTAAGGCAGAATGCCACCTGTCCAAATGCAAAGTGATTAACTTGAACGTCCTCCACAACCTTATTAATGCAAATCTGGCAGATATCGGTAGAGACAGAAGACCTACAGTCACACTGCTAGAGTAGAATTATACAACATTTTTTACTTTTTACTTCAGAGGATATTGATACATTTACTTTCTGAAGTAATTTATAGGCACATGCTAAAACGTCTTGGCTACAAAAGTGCTATTGAACATTTTCACCATTATATTAAGAATAAGTTCATTTAAAAAAACAACACAGTGACCAGGTGCAAGTCATGTTATCACGTAATGGGTAAGTGGTCGCAGTGAAACTTGTAATTAAATAGATTTCCAGCATTTCAATCGTCAAACCACTAAGCACAATAAACACAAAATGAATGTAAATGTAATGTACAAATACCAAACCATTGTTTTGAACAATTAAATATGGTTTAATTAATTGTATAAATGTACAACACTTAAAACACATGACTACTTTCCAACCTTGTCTGTACGAAAAACATAGTTGACCCGTCGCTGAAAATATGCTTGAGTGGTTTTATTGCACTAACTTGTTTCCCTAACAGCTATTGCATTTCTCTATGTTAAATTTCCATTTATTTAAGATGTGAGACAGAGACAAAAATGATCCTTCCCCATGTGAGCGTGAAAAAGATTTGTTTAACGACAGCATCTCACATTTCATAACGAAGGAGAGAAAGACTGGTTTTAACTGGCGGCAAATGTTATTTACAATTTTTATGAAGAAATTACAGATCTATAAGATCTAGATCTGCGTCTATAATTACAGAGGAATGGCGCTGATAGATTGGGTTAATCAATTTAGAAAGAGAGCAGGAATGTGCTCAAGATGGATGCATAAATTGCACTTGATGGACCAAGTCCTTAATCCATTAGTTATGATTATAAGACTACAAATTATAAGATCCTCAGTTATAAAAGTGCAAGACATAAGGATTTTTTGATTTGGAAGATGAAAATACACATTAATATTCCCATTCACATTAATATTCTGCAGGCGAATAGCATTTAAAAGCAAATATGGATTCAGGAGAGCAAGGGAACACTTGTGAGAAATTAAATCTATAGCTCTGGAGGAGCAATAACTAAATTACTGCAATATAAGCCCCCTCTAAGTCTCAACACCTGAGAATCAGCCTTTACGTGGCATCGACAGTGCAGATTTCACACATCTTATGCATATCTGAAGGATAATTCCATGGTGAGAGATTATGCAGATGAAAAAGTCATTTCTTCTGAATGAATGGTCTGCACAAAGTCCTACCGTCTCTCAAGTCAGAAAAGCATTTGAGGAATCTCAATAGGCAGCAAGTGAACAGGTTCAATTCTATAGCAATTCCTATATAAAATCACTGAAAGTATTGCACATCACGTGTGATTTTACACAGTTCGTGGGATAGATTACATACTTAACAGCAGTTTTAACTAACAAATAAACTTTGTCTAATAAAATTTAAGAACATTTCTTTGCCATTTTTGAGGGATGCATGACATTGAAATTATGGCTGTTAAATTCATCAATTCTATTAAAATTCTATATTTAACTGTTTTCTAAAAATTGTATAATTATAATAATACAATAAAATAAATTATTTGAATATACTTTACTTCATAATAGATATTAATTTTGAGATCTGCTAAAGATTTTTCCAGGTTATTAAATTATCTGATGGTAAAGGCACAGTTATATACTTAATATAAACCAGTAGTGATAATTCAAAAATATTATTTTATTGTCTTTTGAAAAAATGCCTCCACTAGCAACCAAACAAAATTGACTAAACCAACTTGCTCATTTTACTCTTATTTTTATTGTGCCACGGGACACCTGCAGGGGCAGACAGCCAAATCGGTGGGATGGTTGAGGGGATTTGGGGGCGGAATTCTCCTTAGCTAAGGAACACTGAGCTCTTTTTTCCCCATGACTCCCATCTGTTGAGTGGTCATTGTCCGTAAAGTGTTACAGCTGCAAAGGACCAGTCCTACATTCTCCCGTGAAAGGGCTTTTTAACATATTCAAAACCTCCACAACCCATTATGCCAGTACTGTTACCGGGCCCTGATTTATTCATTGACTTTGCCTCAAAACCAGGCATTCGCACCCTGTTTAAAAAACTTCACCCCCTATCCCTTCGACAGATTGGCTCCTCCTCTGGCCACCAACTCATTTAGCATTCTCTCTCTGCCTCTCTCTCTCGTAAGAGAGTCCTAAACGGGTCCTTCCAGGTAGAGATGACATATGTTTTTTAGCTGCCGCCCAGTTATTCTGTGATCACATCCTGCTTGGGAATTGTTCATCCGTTCACTCGGCTTTTGTGGCCGATTCATGCCATGTAAGAGTCTGTGTTCTTGTCCTTCATGAAGCTGTCAGCCACATAAAAGTGGCCTGACTGGGGTCGTGCCACAAGTGGTGGGAATGGGACATCACCGCAGCTTCTTGGAAGAAGCCCACCCACAGTTCTTTGCTCCGCGGGGCTTTAATTTGACTTCGATTTTTATTATGCAGGCCCCCTGAGGAGAAAACACTTTTACAAGCCTCCGTAAAGCCCTTTTTAATAATGGGCTGAAGGGGCAAAGAATGGGCCTGCCACTGCTGTTTGACCACTCATGGCATGCTCCAATAAAGTGTGCTATTCATCCCTGCTCCCTTTCACTGAGTCACTATGGGTGGAATGTAGGCTGGGTGCTTATGTATGAGTACCAAGCAAAGCTGGTGAAATATATTTAATGGATCTCTACGATTCATGCACACATAGACCGAAGGCGGCCTTTTTCTCTTCACTTCCTTTGCCTCCCAGCTTTTGTAAAGGACCAAGGGGTTGTGAAGCTTTAAGCGAAAACAAGAGTCTAATTTCAAATGAATTGCAAGTGACCAACGGAGGAAGGACACAGTGAAAATGAACATCAAAGATGGAGTGAGCTAATTTGTTTAATCTTTTATTTTGCCTTCTAAGCTGTAGCAAAATATTTAGTGATGTACCAGTATTACAATTCAACCCCAATAAACAGATAGATATGTGAATGTTTATGGCCGATAACCAATAAATAGCTGATATTAAAATTTAGCCTATATAAAACACTAAAAACTTAAAATTAGTCATTTTAAAATGTAGTAAGTTTGGTATCACAACATTACTAAGTAAGAATTGATTTTCATGTTGAAATTTGCTAAATATTAAATTTAACAGTGCACCTACAAAAATATTATAGCTGAACACCACATGAATGGCAGCAATTAAATAAATGAATACATTTATTTATAGATATTCCTCAAATGCAAGATTTAAACCAAAAAAAAAAAAAACTATTTTTAACCACTAAGCCACGTCACCCATAACTGAACGCCGCATAATTGACTATTAACCCGTTTCATTTGAGCTTCACTATATTCTGGTCATTTTCTGCACACACCGGAAATTAAGTGACTTTTCTACGGCAAATCAAAAGGCATCACTTATGCATCATCAAGCCAGTCTAATGCCTCTTTGATTGTACCCCGCATTGGATTTTAAATAATGACAAATGACGCACTTTTACAAACTGCCTGAGGAGCATTTTTACAGCAAGCCCAACTTAATGCCACGAGGTGTTAACGGATTGATTCTCCTAATCTGTTCAGCTACACCGCCTGTCAGTGTGGGGCAGCTGAATTGTCTTAAGACAGCCTGGTGTGCTGTGTGTTAACCAATTTCACGGCCATCTGTCACGCACAGTTAAACTTTGCGCTGCCGTGTTGAGGGGAGGGGAGGAGGAGAGGAAGGAAAAAGAAGGGAAGGGAAGGGAAAGCCGCTCTGTCGCTGAGGCCGGGCAGAATGGATCACACAGCGGGGCTGTGTAGCCTTCCTCAAGTTCATTCAGAGCACTGCAACCAGACCAGTGACTTTTCTTCCCAGCTAATTATGTGGAAACTGCAAAGACAATAAAGCATCTGGTGGTCTTTCTCCCTGGTTTCAATTTTTCTCAATATTGTGACAGGCTAATGCATTGTGTCTGACTCAGCCATCCCAGCAGGGGATTGAGTGAAAGGCAGGGTCAGGAGAGAGCAAATAGATGAATTTATAACTTTGCCTTTTCACATTAAAGTAGCGAGATTGTTTCACTGAGACCCACTCCGCCCCCTCTCGCTGTTCCTCCACAGAGACCGAGACTGTCTTTGAAAACTTGTTTTGTCTGTGCCACCCAAACTGAGTCTGGTCTTCCCCTTTCTGAGAGTCCTGGGTCACCACTGTTGGCCAACCTCCCCTGATTCCTGCAAAACCTCCTAACACAGAGCCGGTGAAAAGAGAAGAGACCCAGTTCAGACATATCTGCGCTGAAGAAAGAGAACGACTTGAGAAGAAAGTGAAAAGACTTTCCTTAGGATAAAAATGTATAGAGATGCTCTTCTTATTGCACTGATAATGACAAAAAAAAAGCTATTTGGCAAAACATATTTTGCAATATCGTGTAAAATACACAAAGCATTACATAGAAATGTTGATAAATGCTTATAGCATTGCTTGTTGTGTTGCATTGCTCTGTGTCACGTGATGTGTGTCACTATGTGACTACATTATAAAAGAGAGGTTTGTCAATCTAAATACAAGTAAATAAATTGCATAAATACTCACTTAAAAATGCAACTCAGATGCTATGATGTACAGGGCACAGCATTAAGGATGGTTGATTATCTGGTTGAGTCGGATGATGAAAATGTGACTACAGCTTTGATCTTCATTCATAATGTGCATGCATTTTTAAACCTCGTAAACGTAAACTTTTGTGGGGTAACTTTTTTGTGACATTATTTAAAGGCTTTTTTTTAATTCAGTTGAATATTAGAATCATTTGAATCAAAGAACTGTCATTTATTTTAAAGACGCACAGGTTCGACCACAATAAAAAAATTTTCCGTTTTATTTTGATTTCCTGATTGGTGCACTAATATGTAATTTGTGTGGAAAATGGAAATATTGTAAAGTCTGTAAACAGGACGTTAACAGGCCAGAGACGGAACATGCTTTAAAATATACTGTATATATATATATGTATATATATATATATATATATATATATATATATATATATATATATATATATATATAAAATTTAAATTGGTCTGTAAGATTTTAAAAATAAATTAATACTTTTTTCAGCAAAGGTGCATTAAACTGTTCTAAAGCGACAATAAATAGTTTTTTATAATATTACAAAATATTTATATTTCAAATAAATGCTGTTCTTTTGAGTTTTCTATTCATCAAAAATCCTGACAAAAATGTCTCATGGTTTACACAATATTAAGCAGCACAAGTGTAAAAATATGAAATGTTTCTTGAGCATTAAATCAGCATATTAGAATAATTTCTGAACAATCATCTGACACTGAAGACTTAAGTGATGATGCTGAAAATTCAGCTTTGCAAAAACTTTCTTTTAAATGATATTAAAATGCATATTTCAAAATGAAAATACTACTTTACTGTATTTTTTTATCAAATAAATGCAGCCTTGGTGTAGCATTTAAGTCTTATTTCAAAAACAAATTTATGTTGCAATGCAAATTTGCAATGCTTTTGCAAATTTTAAAAGGAAATGATTACTTTCTTGTAGAAACATAAATAGAATTACCTACAAGTAAAAAACAAACAAACTGAAGGTATAAAAGTAACCCCACTAACACCCAACACTGACCAATAGTATTAAACAACAATCATCTGTATTCCTCAAAATGCAACACTTGTGATTTGACAGCAATCGTTGTTTGCCAAAAAGCTCATTGGTGGCTCAGCAGGCAGACACCCAATAGCAGGACACCCTTCTGGTTATGAGATGATCTTCCTCCCCTGCACACCCGATCATCCTCAAGTCACTGCTGATCTTCAAGAACCCTCCATTCCCCTCTTTTCCCCTTAATTAAATGTGCACTTCATTAATGTAAATTGAGGGGCTTTAATGCCCTTGTTGAAATTCTGAAGAAAGTGCTGTGGCCTTCGCGAAATGCTCAGGCATCATTGCAAATTAGATTAGGGACCAAGTAAGGCAGTAAAATTAGAATGATAATGGTTGATATGGCTGCCTGACAGGCATGACTATTCAAGGATCAATGGGACGTAGAATGCCTAGAGAAAGCCCACTCTCAAAGGCTTGGACCCACGTCAGCCTACAGATGTGCCTTTTGGAAGCACTTTAAATTAGTTTAATTTGGTAAATGGTAGGGATTTAGAAGCTCTTAGCCTGCCTATAACAAGACAGGAATACATTGAAATGTTTTGCTATTCTTTTATTAGCATAAAATAGGATTGAGGGTGATTTGCATTCCCAACAAGTCTACTTTTTTTGCTCATTTACTTTTTTTATATATATTTAAAATAGCATTTTCATCCATAACTCATCCCTGGACTTTAGAATGAACCCTTTTCCCAAGCTGCTTTTCATTCTACTTAATCCTGTTAAGGACGGGAATGGGGGTTGATTTTATTCAAACTAATCTCATCAAACACACCAATTACATGCTAATTTTGATTAAAAACCAATGGCTGAAAAGGGCTAAGGACGTTTCCTTCCAACTTAAGAATCATAGCTGTTTTCATTAGGGAGATCTCAGCCCATCCCTGTCAAAAGCTGCTAATGCATTATGTCTAACCTGAAGTTCATGGTTTAGACATATAAACAGTGGCACAAAACCACTAACACATCTGTAATTGATTCATTGAGGGTGGGTGGGGGGATGCTGGTCTCACTGCGCATACAAACTGCTGCTTTTAAATTGACCCCAATTCTTTTCATAATCTGACATCACTGACTTACTTTGTTTACTCTCTTGGTAAACAGCAGCAGCATTGTGGTGTGCTGTTGAAAAGGGAGAAGCTATGCTTGAGCTGATGGGGGCTGGGTCAGAGGAAGTGACTTTTAACTAGTTTGGTCTTTAGCCACTTAGGAAATGCAAAGAGAGGGATTACACAGAGATCTGCTGCATTGTTAGAAGATATGCACTTTGCCTAAAGAATCACTGCACTGCCAACAAAAAATCATGGGATGATTTTAGGCAGCACAAAATAACAGTTAAAATAAAATAAAAAAAATCATAATGTATCATTTAAAAGTAGTTAAAAGTAGCACACACTCATTGAGGGTGTGTGCATATATATATATATATATATATATATATATATATATATATATGGGCTACATACAGTGCCGTAACTTTGCTTTAAAAAGTGGGTGGGGGCAAATACAATGCTAAATCATAAATCAGATGTACTTATGTACAATAACATACCAATGTCCAGCAATCAATTTAAATAGTACATTGTGTTTAATTTGTCGTTTAATGAGATCTAATGTGTTGGTGCCGAGAATTTTCACGTGAAGAGAAATACATAGATCCAACAAAAATAATGAATGTACTTTGATGGTCCAGCGGCAGAACTTTTGCCAGTCGTGTCAGAGGTTTTTTTTTCCGTTTTTTTCTCATTAGAAACGATTATGTTCATCAGTGGTTCGTATATCAAGTAGGGACACTACTTGATATCAGGGACACAAACGTGGCGACGCATGCACGAGAACTGAACTGAAGTAGTTGAAGGAGGTCCAGTTTTCTCGCACATGCGTCATGGAAATCTCTTGAACTCTCGTCTCAGGCCAACAAGGAGGAAAAGGAATAGACGAATAAAGATGTTATTTTTGTTTGTTTTTTTGCACAAAAAGCATTCTCGTTGCTTGATAAACTTATACTTGAACCACTGTTGTCACATGGAATATTTAAACATTTTCTTCATTGACATTCTGGGCCGTCATTTCGATCCCTTAGGCAGCCTATGTAGCAGTGATCCAGCTCTCAAATTTAATCAAAAGTATCTTCATTTGTGTTCCGAAGACGAATGAAGGTCTTACGGGGTTGGTGTAGCATGGGGGTGAATAATTAATGACTTAATTTTCATTTTTGGGTGAACTAACCCTTTAACTAGAGAGGTTTTATTTATGTGTATTAGTTACATCCCTGCCGCGAGATGTTTCAAAAGCGGTGGGGACAATATCAACCCTAGCAAAAGGTGATGGCGACATGTCCCACCCGTCCCACCCGCAAACTACCCCTATGGCTATACATATGCATACATTATATTTAGCCTATGCATGCATTTGTGTGTGTGTGTGTTCTGCTCCATCTGTATAGGTATATAGACCAATCAACTGAATCCTTAACGCGGGAGGCAACAAATGCCCAGAGAATCCCCATTAATATTCCCAGTGTCACCCCAGAGGGAGGTCTTCATGAACAAAGCAAGCTCATTTATCGGGCAGCAGGTCAGTATACACTATACATTTGCAGGCAATAGAATGGTTATACAAGCAAAGCAACTCACGAGCAGAGGTTTGGTAAATACAGGTGTCAAACGACCAGTAGACAATTCCAAACATACTCATATTATCTCACAAATCTCAGGATGAGCTAGTTCATCTAATCTTAATCATCACGCAACAGTAAAAAGAGGCTTACCTTATTTGAGTTCTTCCAGTGTCCCTCCGTCCTCCAACACCAGTTCGCACCAACCAATCCAAAATTGCATTGTTCTGTAACCTGCATCGTCCTCGAGGACTACCTATGGGAGTAACACTATATTATGAACATGTACGAACTTGTGAACTAGCTAAAAAAAAAAAAAAAAAATTTCTGTTTGCGTGTTTTTCTTTTTTTAACTTATAGTGTAGCGTGACAAAATATCAAGTTTTTCGTCTCGTATTATTAGCGTATTAAAATCAAGCAAAGCAATAACACTCTCGTAAACAGTCAGTCCACTCTCTTCAGTTTGATTAATTCTAGTGAATCGGTTCATTCGGATGGTTCATTTTAAAGGAGCGGATTCAAAAAATGAGTCACCAATTTGTGTACCCAGATATTTATATAATGCATTTCTTCAGCTCAGATATATTAACCAATTCTGATTAAATGATAAAATATATAACCAGTTTGTTAAATGTTTAAAATGGAAAAAAAAATCTGTATTCCATGTTAATACATCACTGGGAAAAAAGGTTCAGATCTGTCACTTGGCCAGTACCCCAAGGTACAAAAGGTCTACATTATTTATCCCTAAATATACATATTAGGACCATACATATACTTTAAAAGTACTTATTAGTACCTTAAGTGTAGCAACATATTTGTACCTTATAGGTTACTCCCCCAGTGACAGCTTTGCATTTACAGCTTCAAAGTAGGTTCCCCAACACTGGTATCATTCAGCATCGACAAGACAATAAACAAATTTATTCAGAAAAAGCAATAATCTTATCACATTCATTAAATGAAATGATTTTACCCTGGCATGTCTAAAAGGGCAGCAGAAAGCTAATGAGGCCTCTATAGGAAGTGAAGCCCCAGTGGCCGACTCTGTAATTAATCAGCTTCCCCTCTGATTATGGTGTCCATCAACAAGAGACACGCCACTGTTTGCATCAACAGGCAGAGGCTTAGAATTGGACACACTTAAGTGAAATCTTACAGTTAGAAAAGCATTGAAGCACTGCAACTAAAGGCAGGTCTTTGGAATTAACCATTATCCTAAAAATGGTTTAAATATCATAATGATAAATAATAACTAATGCATATTGACAAAAATCTTGGTTTTTGGATTAAATATTCCTTTATTTATGTCTCGTTCTCTTGTTCCTCTCCACCCCCTCTAGGATTCTCTTCAGCCAGGATGCATGTCCTCTATGGGCCAGGATCAATGTTAAAAAGTGGAATTAGTCATTCTAAATCATGCAGCAGTGGTCGAAGGGATGGCCTCCGAAAATCATTAGACAATCATGTATTCCTATTGATTTATTCAAAGTACCTGGACTGAAAGCAGATTAAACAGCAAGTAAAAGGAAGCTAATGCTGATTAAATGGTAGTGGGATGGGAGGTCCTTGGGTATGTTTTCATCCTAATCAGTAGGAAACAATACTGCTGCAATCACTGGTCCAAACAGGTCTATTAAGGGTCCTTTACTTGACATATTTATGTATTTCAAATACTAGAGCGCACATTAAATTGAGTTTACTCACAGCACCTTTGCATCAGGTTGTAAGTGTTCAACGTTCAGAGTACAATGGATGATGACTGCTGCTCATCTAATGGATATTTATCAGTATCACAATGTAATGCTTTACTAAATAGAGTATGTTTCAGGCATCTGTTTCCATTTGAAAACAAAGAATTCAGAAAGCAAACTATTTTTTTTAAATTTAATAAAAGAAAATTCAATAAATTTCCTTTTGCAAGATATGGATGGACATGAATAAGATATGATAAGAATGAACTATGTTGATGAAACAGTTTTAACAGTTTATTGTTGACATTTTTTTACATTTGATGTCCAGTTTAATATTTGGCCCATGCAGAATGACCAGTAAATATCCACACTGCCATAAAACTTTCAGTCTATAAGGATCATTTCAGGTATTGTAGTTCAGCACTGAGCCCAGTTAAAAACAGAATCTGAAAAGTCATTTGTTTTCTCACCAAACAGATCTCCTTTAGGAAGTCGACCATGACAAAACCAGAACAAAGCAAAAAGTCAATTCAACTTGAATGAAACCCAAGGTAACAAAGAAAAATCATGTCATTTTGAGAGAAGGCGCGAGAGAGAGAGAGGGTCTGTGCAGAGGGGCTATAACAGGATTTGATATAGCATGGTTATGCTTGAAATCGACTCTAAAGCACAGCCTGCTTGTGTCAAGCCATTGCTCAAAGATCAATACTTGTTCTAGTACAAAAATACAAAATAAAAGCCTGTTCATGGTCCGGTTTCTCTCGTGCCTTGAGGATCTACATTGACAACAGAACGGAGGTGTGCTCCACAAGGACGGTAATCAATGAGGCAAAGGGTTGAGATCTACTGATTTACTCCTTTTGTGGGTTGATTAGGCTTTAGGGACATTTGAAGCACGCAGGAATCACTAGAGCAGAATGCGTAATCCATATCAACATCAGCTCCGGAAAGATTTGGATGTAATTCGACTGATGCATGTGCATAAATCATCATGTGAGCAGAAGGAATTCAGCCTGTACTATCTGTAAAATAAGCCGAATTAAGAAGGAACATATTGTATGGGCAGTTCTATCAACTTGGGTTATTGTGGCATTGCAAGCAATGCCGATATATACCACACACACGCATAAATAATTTTAATTTATTTTCATATGTAAATATTTCTTATATTTCTTTTATTTAAAATGTTACAGGTTTTTTATTTCCAGGTTTAAGTCAGATTTTTGGTGTGATCTTTCAGGACGTCACTTTAAATTTCATCAGGGTTAGTCTTAAATCAAAGCTATTCAGAGCAGCTAATGTTTAATCCAGGTTTTTGGCTCAACTCTCTGCTTTTAATTTGCCTTCCATGCCCTTTTGTTGACAAAGGTAAACTGATGACAGTTTAGAAAAGCCAGCTCTCAGCCATGTGAAAAAAAAAAAAAAAAAAAAAAGATGTTGACCCTTCCTAGATTGAATTTAGCACAAGGCTGGATAGCAGCAGTTGCAGACATGATGGATTATTGTAATGACCACCTCCACGGCCTTTTTGTCATGTTTAAATGGCAATAAATTTAAGCAGAAAGCACAAACCACGTGTTTGGTGTGTAAGTAAAATGTACTTCATCAACCAGCGCACTTAAAGGTATTGCTAAATTGCAAAATTGGGGTATGTTTAATCTTAATATTTATTCAATGTAGTCTGTAATGTTAAGTGAAAAACATAAAATTTGAAACAGTAGTTGTCATTTACTTAACCTGACTAATCTAATGCAGTCAAATTGATTCAGTCATGTTAGATAATATATTCAATTAGAATAAAACCAGTTAATTTAGATGTTATATTTAGATTACATGACAAAAACATTTTACAGTGACTTGTCAGGTTGTTTTTAACCTTCTTCTATAGCACGAATGAATAATGAAAGGGCCTAATGAGATAACTAAAGCATGAGGAAGATGTCTGAATGCTTTCAGTCAGCTTTAGTTTAGCTTTAACCGCAGTGTTTGCTATCGGATGATTTTTCATGCACTGAGTGTTGTGGATGAGAAGCTGATACCGAGCGTCTTTCTGTGAGAAGCACTGCATTTGCTGTCGTTTAAGAATCTCCTGGTCGATACGTTGGGGAGTGCAGAGGTATGAGTCTCTGCTGGCCTTATCTTCTGCCCTCTCCTCCCTCTTAACACCAGTGATTGAGTGCTGGATATTAGACCCTCAGGCCACCACATACACACATCACACTCTCACTCACGTACACACACACAGGCAAACATACACATCACACATATATTACCCATGTTGAGAGTGATGGCCAGTTCCCACATAACTCATGAGGAACTAGGAATGGAAAGACGGAAAATCTGGTCTTGACACAATCACAATATAGAGTTTGTTATTAACCTTCTTAAACCTATATAATTATTTAGAAAACACTGAAATCATACATATAAATCAAATATATTAAATGCAATTATGTTAAAGGCCTATTTATAAAATGTTAGGGCCCTATAAAATTCCGTTTTATTTTTTCCCAAATTCCATTTTATTTTTTCCCAAATTCTGTTTTTTTCCGTTGTAATTTTTGCAAATTCATTTTTTTCCCGTTTTAATTTTTGGGAATTCGTTTTTTTTTTACCCTTTACTATTATTTTAGTTGTAAAAAGAGTGTGCTTTTTTATTCCGTGATTGCAGAAATTATAGAGCCCTAAAATGTGTACTAAATACAATAAAGTTGTATTTTTGTCTTAAGTAAGGGAAACTAAGTTTCTTCAGTAAATAATTGAATAAAAAAAATATATAGGTAGCACATAAAGTTTAAAGGATTTAAACATAAAGATTTGCCATTGTGTGAAGGCAGGATGACAAGGGAATGAACAAAAGAGACAAGTTCATCTATTTAGTGATGGACAGAGTGCCCAGGCAGGGGCAAACAGTCTATAACAGCATGTAAATGAAGTAGCCTGTGCCAACACACCAGCGCTGTCTCTTTATCATGAATAAATATTGGTGGTTCTCACCATCCAACTTGGTTGCTTGCTGTCTGAAAAAGCCTTGTGCAACACCACATTCCATACATCCTGTTGCTACACTGGATGTCTTCATAAAGGTGGAAAAACCCTGCAACCACTTCATCAAAGCATAGGTTAGGTGGTCAACACAAAGTCATTAACCTTTAACCCTGATACATTTTAGGCCAGAGGAACAGCACCTGATCAACTGACTGTTTGGGAATGAGATTCCCATGAGCTTCAAATACTTTTTGTTATTTATTATGCTATACCTTTATATATACACTACTGGTCAAAAGTTTAAGATTGGTAAGATTTTTTATGTTTTTAAAAGAAGTCTCTTCTGCTCATCAAGGCTGCAATTTTTTGATAAAAAATACACAAAAAACACAGTAATATTGTGAAATATTCTGACAATTTAAAATGACTTTTTTATGTTAATATATATTAAAATGTAATTTATTCCTCTGAAAAAAAGCTGAATTTTCAGCATCATTACTCCAGTCTTCAGTGTCACATGATCCTTCACAAATCACTCTAATATGATGATTTTATGCTCCAAAAACACATATGATTATTATCCATGTTGAAAACAGTTTTTTACATTTTTATTTCAGGATTCTTTGATGAATTAGAAAGAACTTTGAACTTTCTATTCATCAAAGAATCCTGAAATAAAAATGTAAAAAACTGTAAAAACATAAAAAATCTTACCGATCTTAAACTTTTGACCAGTAGTGTATATACTACACACACACACACACACACACACACACACATATATATATTTCATTTCAAATATTAAAAATGATCCTGAATTTTCCTATCTGTAAAAAATATATTCATGATTTGTAATTCAATTTTCTTTTGTCAAATCAACTTAAATAATTTAGTCCACTGCACCATTTAGTCCACTAGTCCACTGCACCATCACTCACCCCTATGTAACATTAATTAATGTTAATTTTGGATTTTAATGACATTAACTCATTTATTGTAGCTTATATACACTATGTAAGCTCAAATTGTTGGGTTCGCCATCTTAACTGTCGAACGTAAAAATCTGTGTTCTGAAGCAAAAGCCTTTAACAACCATTGTTTTTTTAACAATATCCTATGATATGAGGCTTCACTCTAAAAATGCTGGGTTGTTTTAACCCAATTTGGGGTAAAATATGGACAAACCCAGCCATTGGGTTAAAAATATAATCCAAAAATGTAACCCAATGGTTGGGTTTGTCCATATTTGACCCAAAATTGGGCTAAAACAACCCAGTATTTTGGCAATGTAAAATCTTTTAAAGCTACACTTGGTGATTTTACCCCCATCTAGTGGTGAAAAGGTATACGACTATCCAGTGAATATTAGTTTCTGTTCGTCTCAATTTCTGATTTCGTTTTAACTCCTACGGTGGCCAATGTAGTCCAAGATTTACATGGCTTCCAGTTCAACCTTGTCCATGAGTGTTAACTCAAAGTAAACGCGAAAGGCGAAGCTCAATTAATCGGGTATGTCCCTATTTGGCTAATGTACTTTTAAGATGGAGGGGCAACATGGCGACCAACATTAGAACCCCTTACCCGTATGTATTTTCAATGGCATATTATACACTCATCGAGAGTACTTTATTACTTGAACGAAGTAAATATACATTAATGAGCACATATATAAGTGTTTTAGCTAAGAATAAACTAAAAGGCTTACACAGTGTAGCTTTAAATAAAGAGGCAGCAGACAAGTGCAGCCCTGTAAGTACTAGCAAGATTGCTAAATGTGACCTAAACAGGCAGCCATCTCCAGACCTGATTTGAAGGAGTGTCTCCAGTGACAGAACGCCATCTCCTTCATGCTCTGCAATAAATGGTTCCACTGTCGGGGAGAATGGGTGGAATAAACTTCACTCTCCAATCCCCTGGCCCATTTAAACAGCAGATGAAAAGGTGGAGGGACAGGCAATACATGTTACTCCTCTTTCATTCGGCGCTCGGCAGCTGATAAACAAAACAGCGAATATCCAGTGCATTTTTAGACAGCCGCTTTCACCTGTCACTCCACATAAAGAGACAAGCTGGAATTTTCGCATGCCACTTTCTCTATGGCTGACATTCACACAGCAGCCTCCCAAATGAGTCTGTATTTATCAAGGCCTCTCACTTTCTCTCTCCCTCTATGTCTCCGATGGCATAATGACACAAGATTAATTCCAGTCAGCTGCTGAAAATAATTATTGCATTATGGGAACAGTGATCATTATTTAGAACATGATTAAATATGTCTGCATCTATTGACTCGAGGCCCTGTGATTTATGTATTTATTTAGTCAATAGTCTAATGTAAAATGATGTAATTAATTATAGACAGTGGTGTCGGGTCGTTGGTGAGAGGAACCAGGCGTGCCGCTTTGTGCCGCTCGCTCTGACAGATGTGAAAGGTGGTTTCGGAGCAGTTCAGGGAATTATTCGGCCCCCAGATCTATTTCTTTGTCTGTCCTGCCTCCGCTCTGTATATATGCTCTACATCTCTCTCTCTCTTTTCACGACTGCCATCACAGCTGATATACTTCTGACAATCCACTTTCTCATCATTCATTCTTCAAACTGAGATTAGTGTAGGGCACAGTTTAGCTCCCTGAACAGTGCAAGACAAGGCTGTGGGATGGAGAAACGGGCTGGGTGTCTAAAGGGACGTGTTCTCATTTGCAGCTGGGTAAAAATGAATGTTTTTCAAATTAAGCCAGATGAACATGAGTACGATCAAGCTGTTCTGAGAGCTTGTTTGATCTGAAATGTAGAAAATGTGTGTTTTTGAAGGCTGTCACAAACCTTTAGATGGACTTGAACTAATATATATTACAATGCCATATATATGGCATTGTAACAATGGTAAGGGTAATTTGTGTTACAAAGCAATTACACAAGATAAGTACTTGAGTAATATTAATTAACTACATGTACTGTAGGGTTAAGGTTAGGGATTTGTTTAGTAACTAAGCATTGTGCAACATTTTCTGTTATAACTAAAAACATGTAACGTGTAAACTACATCACCTTATAAGTGCTTCCAATATTTAACATTAGTTAACTACATTAGTCAACATGCATTTATTAATCTTAGGTCATTTTCATTTAAACATTACAATTTTTTTATTCGCTTTGGTACTATTTTCACAAGTAAGGTGTACACTTTCAAAACTCCTAGTACAAAAATCCAAACTGATCACACTTGTAACGCAGCTAGTCATTCTTTCAAAACCTGATGTAATGCTTTCAGTCAGTTGCACTGCATGTTTTCAGTCCACATAATCATTATTTCAAACACAAGATTATTGTAACATGTAATGAGAACATTTGGTTTAATCACTGAAACACAACAATATGATCTTCTTTCAGTTTAGTACTTTTAACAATCAGTTCATCCAACAGCAAACAATGCAAGATACATGTTTCAAATCGGCCTTAGAAGTGCTGAAATGAATACGCTACAGTACTATAAAAGACAGATTACACAGTTTTACTGTAACATTAGGCAATCCACTTACAGTACCCAACATTTACATAATCTATAATTTCCAAATATCCAATCAAGTGAATAATCAAGTGAAGGATCAATGAAGACGTCCTCTACAATCATTTAGGCAAATTATAGTTTTGATTTTTCAGATATAGTAACATAGGTATACTTTCTATAATGAAATGTAACTAAATGAGAACGAAACATAACATTTAGTGCACACATTAAATTACAGTAATTTGGATCAAGCCTGTCCTGAGCATTTGGCCATAGATTATCGTCCACATCACAATGAATGTAACTGTATATAGTGGCCAATTGTGGTTACCACTATGTGAAATCAATTAGCTATAACGAGTATTCATCATGTGTGGTTACATGTAATTTAAATATTCATACAAACACACATTTTATTTCTGTAGTTCTCAAAATCCATATACTGTATATTGCTGAAATGAAAATGTATAGGTTTACCAAATGATTAATTGATTAACCATTAAGATCTGTTGGATTAAATAATAGACAAAAGTATTAAACTGAACAAAAAGAGATGCAAATCAAAAGTTTGATAGTAAGAGCTTTAAGAAAGGCAGTTACTGTGAATGAAACAATAATGTAGATGAAACACTTATTTTGTGTTGTGAAAAGGATACTTTGTAATTGTGTGAATTGTACTAACACAGTTGAAAACATGATGAAATGTTTGAAAAAAGTGCACTTTTGATGATCTGTTGTGATATTAGCACTAAGAGTTTTGAAAATGTACACCTTACTTGTGAAAATAGTACCAAAGCGAATAAAAAAAACTAACTAATGCATTTTTGAGCTAATATAAACAAACAATGAAAACTTTTACTAACAATTTCTTACTAACTAAATACTATAACCAATTTATTGCTCGATCATAATTAATGCATAAGTAATGGGACTGGGAACTAAGGTATACTATCTATCTATCTATCTATCTATCTATCTATCTATCTATCTATATATATATATATATATATATATATATATATATTTATTGAATCGATAGATAGATTACACACTATTGTTATATTACACACACACACATTAGGCTACTTTATATGACAAAAACAAATCTAAATTCTATCCATTTCATAGAATGGCCCATAAGGATGACTGATTTGTTTACTCCCCGTGAAGAAAATCTTTCTCCTCTGCACCGGCCTATTTCCCCTCTCCCTGTGGAACGCTTCATGACTACATCCCTCCCAGAAGGATCATTCGGTCATCCGCCAGTCTCACTGGGACGTCGGGGGTCACGCAGTGTCCCTTGTCATGCCCGAGTGAAGTGATTTCCATTTTAATGTCACACTTCTAATCTCTCAAAGATGCAATGTACAAGACACAAAGGCTTTAAGTGGTCTTCATATATCACCCATTCCCTGCGCTTTCACTCAGGTAATCATCACGATTACTCTCCATATCTCAATATCTGCCATCTGAGGTGCAATAAGAGTCCTGCCCGGCCATGGCTTACAGCCTCAGAGCAGGCTGAGATTTTTGTAGGACATCATCCAGTCCCCCTGCCACACGCGTTTCGTGCCGCAGAGGGACAGGAATAAGTGAACCCCATCCATTTAGCTGTGTCAATATTCGGCTCATTTGGGATTCCTTTAATGGATCCATATTATGGCTAAGATGTTATTCAGTGACCCTAATGATAATGACACCCTGACTGCAATAATCATAAAAAGTTTGCCAATAAAGCTGCGTTTTAAACGCTTTATCTGAGGGGAAAAAGCAACACTACCCAGAATTCAAACAAAAAAGGTCTCAAATTAATCAACCCCGGTAAACCTCAACATGCATCTTCATGCATTTCCTCCTATCGAATCAAAAAGCAATCTAAGATTATATGCAGAGTATATGTTTGCAGTAAGCTAAAGCCAGCGTAGTAGAAAAGTACCACAAGCCCATCTGGAGCACGATCAAGCTGTGTGGCTATACACACTATGTCCGGGTGACTGCTCATCTGGCACACGGCACACCATCATTTTTCCCTGTCACGGACGGAAAGGGGGAGGAATTTGCGGAGGAACCCCACCGTGGAATGTTTATATTTCATAAACAAAATGATGTTTTCACCATTGGCTGGGACGGGTGGTTCCAGTTGCTGAATTTCTCCTATGCCTGACGCAGATTATTAATGCGCTCGAGTAACTGTTAATTTCACTTTGGGGGAATGATTTATGGGCAGGCTAAGAAGAGAGGCATAATCTAATTGAGATCAGAATAGCTGTTTCTCCTGTAGTCACGGCAGTCCCATCCAGATGGGGCACTATGATTAATGCCTAATGAGCAAATAATCCATTAAATTAATATAAAACCATTTTTTAACAACACGGCTCACTTTAGGAGGGAATAAATAAATAAATTGAGACAGAAGTGTTTCTTTTCTTCTTTGTGTGTGAGCGGTTGTAATTAAACCGTGAAAAAGCTTCTCATTCGGTTAAGAGATTAGATTGTTTGCTCGCCCGGTTTACAAAAAAAAATAATTATAAATAAATAATACCAAGAAAAGTGATTTTTGATGGTAGGGCGGACCCAAAATGCGACGGCTGGAACAATTACATACCCATTTAAATATCAAAATGCCAAACATTATCACAGCCAACTAGAAAATAATCAAAACAAAATTACTGGTGGTGAAACAAATTATTTTGTTTGAATGTCTGCCAGTGGCTGTGTGTGAATTGAAAAAGACAATTGACATGGCACCAAGGTTTTAACTCGAAAATGGATCCAATTACATTAGACACATTAACAGAGGTTTCAGATTTAAAATATGGGAATAACATGCAGTAGAAGGGCACTGATAAAAGATTTATCAAAGTTAACACGTTGAATAAAGTCTGCAAAATTAAACTTAAAACCAACTGTGACACATTTGATTGCTCTTTAAATGATTTATATTTATCGAAAAGGGGTATTATAATGAAGGAACGGATCCTGCATCAGAAATATCTGAAGCTTATGTCAGAAAGATCCATATTAATAAATGCTGACACCTTTCTTAGCCATTGTCCATATTGATTTTTCATGATGGTTTCATCGGTGAGCACTATAACATACTTCAGCAGTAACTTTAGCTGGGCAGCTTGACCAAAAATCATTGAAAGTCCCTTTTTTAATGCTTCATTACTGAAATGGGCTGCTCACATCATTCAGCAGAGTTGCTAATGAGGTGAAGTGTGAATTTAGGTCGACAAAAAAGACCTCCTTATGCAATTACGTCAAGTTATTTATTTGCCTAACAGTAGTTTAACTTATCCTGACCGGCACTGTTTACCTATCATATTCAGTTTTTCAAATTTATACAGCTGGTTTTTTTCCAGTCTAACATTTGATTTGTAGTTCAGTTATAATGTCCTCTAAAAAATGAATAAACACATTGATTTTGAAAATGACCTCTTTTTTTAAATGCATTTAATCACAATATATTGTATAATTAAATGCAAATAATAATTGTAAAATTATTATTTTTTAAATTAATAAATATATTACCATTATATGAATAATATAACCCACCTGTCCAAGCTGTCATCATCAATCTGAAACTCCATATCATTTTATTCAGGTGAGCAGCGTACGGAGAAGAAAGACTTCAATTCACTTTGAGAGCAGAGCTGCACTTTCCATTCCATAAACATCTAGAATTAGATTGGACACACTTTAACTCATTGGCTGTAAATTGGTGAGACTTTCGAGGTCACCAGACTTTACTGAGCTATTATAATGTGCCGGTGAGAGACCTCTTCAAGAAACATACATACAATAAGACAACTAGCCTATTGCAATGAGAGTGAGGAACTGTAACTTAACGGCAAACACCCCTGCCCATATTGTTCAGAACAGATCATTCAGGAAAACTGAATTATTAACACACTTTATCACTTTCAGGGTCAAATACCTGGATGTATATAGATGGAAGCAGAGACTGATTGTCTTTTTTCACAGTGGTTTACATGTCCGCATGCTCTTAGATGTGTTCCCTGTCTCTTATTGGATGCTGAAAGGATTCTGTCAGATAGAAAAGAGTGGGAAAGATTGTATGTCCTGATTAAGAAATTCTCCATTCTTACAATTTGTTGCTGTAAATATAGCAAAATATAAGTTAATCCACAGTTTTAGTGGATGTTTGGTTGTTACAGGAAAAGAAGGAGATTTGGTGTTTGTATTTACCCATTGTAAGTTGATTGTGTCGACGCTTCCAGTGACGTTCTCATCTGCTTCCATGTCCGTTATGCTGCTTGATAGTGCAAACTTGTCATTATCATATTATTTTAACGTGTTATTGTAATCATAAACACAGTGGGTGCGTTTCCTGTACAACAACATAACTTGTCGCTGCTTAACTTACCACAGTACGATGCATCGTAAACCGTATTGTTGCAAATTTGCCGTTTAGTACGTTTGTTAATGACGTCACGCAGGTGGTCCATTTGAGGTCGAATTAATGAGGACTAATTCTTATTTTTCTCAGTTATTTTGCTTAATTTCTAGATTTATGTCCTTACCTTGCGCACCTATCAAAAAACACCGCTTTAAATCTGAAAATAATTGACAAACTAAAAGACGTAAAATGACATTTTTGTTTATAATTCGTAATACAAGGTCCTTATTGTAGCTACTGAATGTCAGTTTGCTAATTTTGCCCAATATTTATTGAGTCCTCTACTTACATGCAAACAAGAAATAGGCCTGTGCTACTAACATTAACTGTTACCACCTCAGGTCGAAAGCTGTCGTCTCAACCACACAACTTTGCGATGCTGTTTGTGTTGGAAGAATGGTTTCGGTAAACACTGACTTGAACTATGCAAGGTTGCGTTGCGTTTCCCGTACAATTTGTATGTTACGGTACGAAGCAACTAACTCTGCTTAACTGCCAGGCTAAGTTGCATCGTTTGAAGAAATCAAGTCACGCCTGTTTCCCGAAGTCATATTTTCACAAATTCGTCGTCAACGCACCCCTGGTTTGTAGTGCAAATTATTTTACCATTCAGGGTAGTCCTCTAAATGGTAGCCTAAGGGAGTGTGGAGTATAAAAGAGTCTCTGAATTTTATTTTTCTCAAGAAAAGAGAAAACTAGGCAGAAGTGCAATAATAATTTCTAAATAAAGAAATCTAAATAGATTTCTGGATGTTTCAAATCATTTTAAATCAGAATAGGCCTACATCTGTGTTCCTGTGGTACAATTTACCCCAGGTTATGGGTAAGTTGATCCGAATCAGTGGGACACCATAAGTTGCACCACCTGGGTATAAACTGACTATATAAGTGAGTCTGATTTTACCCCATGTGAAATTTTATAGATAATTACCTCTTTTAAAAATGTATTTAATAATCAAAGTTTCTTTTACAAGTAGTCATATTTCTTTTATTAAAGCTAACTTAACACAAAACCAAATGGCGAATATTGCAAGTTCAAGCTGCACCTTCCCAAAAACAGACTAATCAGAGAGTTTGTATAATATTTAATAAAATCTGATTTAGAATGAATGAATAAATGTCACTGAAACTAAACATTTAGTCAAAAAGTTCTTTGCATGGTTTTCTGCAATGAGGAACATAAAAGACCATTAGGGAGGACAGCTGGAATGATATGATCATAATCTGATGAAAAGCATCTTCTGGTTCTTCAGAAAAGTATTTTGATGTAACATTATAACCTAAACCATTTGCATAATATTACATTGAAATTGCCATTTTATACATAGAAATTTAAGTTAATTGCCTTATGGTGGGGTAAGTTAAAATGCTGGCTCAGTTTACCCCACAACATTTGGCTCACTTTAACATAGCTGCCATTAATATTTAGCTAAATTATTTGCATGGTTGCTAAATCCCCAATATGGATCATAAATATTTTTAGTCCTGGACAAATTTACTTTGACATAACAGTCAGCCATTGCATCTGTTATGCTAAAATTTTACTTTGACAAGCCAAAAACTGTTTATAAAGTAAATGGTTGCCTTCCACTCCTTCCATGTGTTTCTCCTTTTCACAGTCTGGCCGAAATGACGGGTAGTTTCAAAATATATGGTCACATGACAACAAAAGTGTGCAGTTGCCAAGATAAAGGGGTGGGTCAATTTACCCACTGGTTCATCTTACCCCACTGTCCCCCTACTTCATTTTTTATTCTTCCAATTATTATTCCAGCAAATTAATCAGAAGACAGAAACACAGAAAATAGCCTACTAATGCTGTTGCCACCAAGGTGAATGCAAGTATGAGATCCTGCATGCATGCATGTTTGGCAAGATTTGAATAATCTGCAAAATCAGGGTTTTAGTGCTGGCTTCATTACTCTTTATAATTTGTTTACAATTTAAGATTATTCACTAGTTTTAGCTAATGGTTACCTCATTATTGATCTTCAATCTTCAAATCTACAGTACATCAGCATTGCTCTCCTCACTCTCTTATATCAGCCTCTGGAATTAAGTTGAGAGCCATAAATTCGACTGCCATATAAAAAGAGGTTAAACAAATAAAAGACGATTTGCCAATTTCATTTTGGGGTGTGCCATACTTTCCATTTTAATTTTCATTTCAAATTAATGATGATATTTAATTGCAATGTTTACCCAGAATGTATTATATTATATTATATGATATTATATGATATTATATGATATGATATTATATTATATTATATTATATTATATTATATTATATTATATTATATTATATTATATTATATTATATTATTGTTTCCCTATATATATATGCATACAAGTCTTGGCCACTTGGGTGGGGAGTGGATCAGGGCTCTTGTAACAGCAGGAGCTGCTGTGAGACAAATTGCTACAAATTGTGAATTTTCCATTTTAGAGGATTACAAAGAGGCCCCATTGAGCTGATCTCCACAGCACACACACACAAGAGCAGCAGGAAACCAGAGCAAAGCTTAATGAACAATGAAGCTGAGAGAATTATCCGAGTGACAGCCAGCGTCTTTTCAGCACTGAGATCCCTAGAAAACTCTTAAGTTACGGATCCTTCTTAAGGGCAAAAGCGCATGGGAGAATTTATTTGATCAAGTTTTGCCAAGTTGCCACTAAGTGAATTTAAATAATGAAATAAATCAAAATTATATTATAATTAACTAAAATATAATTCATTAAAAAACGTTTTTGTTGTTTTTAAAGAGTTTAGATGTTTTTATACACTTAAAAAAATCGTTCAGTTGCTCTATCAAGTGGTTTCACAGCTAAGGTCCAGATCCAATACGGTAAATAAACTAATGACTTACCAAGAAACTGAAATCCTGATTTATGAACCTGCTCGGGTCTGAATTTTTAAATATGTTTGTGCTTTGGTCCTGAGAAGGTTAATATTTACTCTCACGGTTGTCCCACAGGCCTTCTGGCCTTGCTTGAGAACAGACACAAGTTGTGTGTTGTCTACAAGTGAGAGGTGAGAAAGAGACAAGACCCAGAGGAGCTTGATTTATGGTTCGTGCTCACCAGAAAACGCTCTTTTATGTACCTAATCCTGCCTGGGAAAGTTGGTATACATGATAGAAAGTTGTCAGTTCCGTGCAGATAGAGTGAGCAAAACAAGGCTCAAATTGTTCTTTTTTTCTCCTTGTCAATTTGCTCCCAGGCTATAATGTTATTTTCCCATGCTCGCCAAGGCCCTGTCGTTTGTTTAGCAATGTCGCAATTGGGTGTTAATGCCTCTTTAGTTATGTCACCCCTGTCTGTTGAGGAGCAAGAGAGGCGCCTCTGCTTTTCCTCTCTCAATCCGGGACTGTTTCAGATGGGGAAATTAAGACCGTGTCAGTGTAAGGTCAGAAAGTGACAGCGCAGGAATCTAATGCTCTTTACACCATGACTGGGAATAATCTGACATATCCCATGTGGCAGCGTCTCTCTTCCGCCATGTAAAGTGGCAGGCACTTCAGGAAAGGTATTATTGCTTTTGTTTTATATTGACTATCATCTCTGTAAACATTACTACTCATCAAATATTAAGTTGAATTATTTGATCATATTACTAGTTTGTGCAAATGTGCAAAGAAATCCTTTCAACAAGACAAACACTTAAAGACGATTCCGGAAAAATTATTACTGAAAACCTGAGACCTTCATTTCTTCATAACTAAAAAATTATATGTTCAATCAAAGTTATGACAACATATGTTTTTACATTGATTTAACTCATCAAAATAAGTTAAGTTTAAACTTTTTTATGTTATACAAGATTCAACTTGTGTTTTTAAGTGTTTCATGAAATTTAAGTTGAAATGACCTTTTTTACAGTACAGTATATTTTAATTTCAGAATTAATTACAAATAAGCAGTAACAAAGATTTTGAAATCATATTTTCTTGTAAAATTGTTCCAGTATAATATTTGATCTCATCAAGAAAACTTAATTATTTTACGGATAATTTTGTGCATTTCATATAAACGTATGTATATATATATATATATATATATATATATATATATATATATATATATATATAAATACATCCGTTTATAAGAAATGCACAATATATATGTATATATATATATATATATATATATATATATATATATATATATATATATATATATATATATATATATATATATATATATATATATATATATATATATATATATATAAATGCTGGGTTGTTTCAACAAATATGGACACACCCAAATGTTGGGTTAAAAATGTAAATAAAAAAAATTACAGTTGAAAG
>JAQIUQ010007356.1:0-107037 GCA_030378365.1 Hybognathus amarus | reverse complement strand
CTGTAATGTACTTGGTTCATTACATATTACTATTATAATATATATATATATATATATATTATTTTTTTAATTTTTTATATTTTATATATTTTATTGTATTAAATATATATATATATATATATATTATATAATATTGATATTATATTTTTATGTATACTTTAAAATGGCTCCAAAAAAATTAAGTTGAATCTTGTTACTTTATGAATTTTCTTACAACTATCTACAAATAATAATTTTTTTTAAATGAAATAAACTGATAATTGAATGCATATAGGATTTTTGAAGTGAAACTGTGCTTTAATTGTCATTAAAAAATGCACCAAAAAAAATCTACAAAAATATGTTGGCATGAAATGACCTGGACATGTTTTTGTGAGATTCAATCAGACCACCATAAAACAAGGTGAAACGGGGAATTCCTTGTCGTATGAATTACAGTGTGAAACCTGTTTGTACACTATAGTTCTGCTTGCAGGGCTCTTTTAGGGTAATTACCACTGCTCTCATGCCAATAAATGAGCATCTATTCATGTGTTTCAATGAAACGGATGTCACTATCAGCACCCTTACAAAAGACCACGTATTGTTTCCTCAATGTTTCTCTGTAACAGTACCTGTTTGTCCATAGGCAAAAATGCAGGCGTTGTATCCTTGAAATGCGTTTTCAAGTATTCCCTCCCCAAGGCACTTGAAACACGACCTCCTGACCTACAGAGACAAACACATGAAACCATGAAAACCACCACAACAACATCATCTCGCTCTGATCTGTACTGTACATGAAGGAACAATTCACAGCTCAGCAACAAAGGGATCTCCACATTTCTCATTTCCTTTCCTCTTAAAAGAAATCCGTCAAGCCCTCCCACAAAAACCTCCAAACTAAGCGAGTGAATGCGGAAACGGGCCGCATGATGCGCATCGGGAATGCACAGTTCTCCACATTCATGGTGAATCAGCCAGCTGTGCAGAGCTATATAAAGACGGACCTCGAGCACTTTCATGGCCTGTTGTTTCTGAGCACCAGTGCAGCTCAAACGCTCCTGTCACACTGAACAGCGGTGGGACATCTGATGCATGACTGGAGATCGTCACAACTCATTAACCCTGTTTAAGTGACGAGTAATTGGGCAATAAGCAATTTCTTTTTCCATGAACTTTTTATCACAGATAGAGAGAGAAATCATAATATGTTGCAGAAACTTTGATGTTAAACACTCATCTCACTAGAAAAGTAAAGTCCATAAAGACAAACTCTGTGTTTAAAATAAAAACTGACACTGAACTAAAATTAGAATTGAAATGAACACTTTACAATAATGTCTCATTATGCATTTACTAACGTTAGCCAACAATGAGCAATACATTTTACAGTATTTACTGGTTGAGTTCATCGAATTTAATTGCAGCTGTTCAGATCAGGAATCATTAAATAATATCAAGATACATTTTTTGAATAATGTATTAGTAAATGTTGAAATTAACATGGACTTAAGATTAATAAAATGCTTTACTTACAATCCGCTAACTAAAGCAGTTTCTGATGTCACAAGTGTTTGTTAAGGATGTGCCAGATGAATTAAACATTGTGTGAAAAAAGAAGACACAAGCTAACCAGAAATTACCCTAAAGTACAAAGAACTAAATATATACTAAAATAAAAACGAATTCAAAATATTTATAAAAACTAAAATAGTCAGATTCAATCCTTAAGACAACACTGTGACAGACTCCGATTAAAGTAAGATATGGTTCGACTTTTATTTAATTCCATAAGAGAAATTTCTATGCCAGAATGCTCAAATGAAAATGTTGATATATTCACATAATAATACAAATAAATAAATAAGCCACCTATCAATAAGAGAATAATAATAATTTGCAAGGTACTGGCCAAAAAATATATGAGCAATTTACAGTCACCCAATTAAACTGTAAATTGAATGATGGCATTTAATATATAAATACCCAAAGCATTGCATTAAATTGATTTTATAGCAGAGGAAAGGCCTTTTGAAGAAGTCGAAAAAAATGGGAATTCCCAAAGCATCCATCAGTTGATTTGACTGTCCCAGGCCTGAATAGAACCCTGTTAACTGCACACTTATCCTTCCTAAAAGACTTTAATAACCAGTGTGTCTGTGTGAGTCGGATATCATGGCACTCACTGCATTAGCAGGTTCATTGGATACACCTTATATCACGTCAGACTGTAAGAACTGACAGATGAAAGAAGCAGATCCATGTAAGAACGTGTCTGTTCCAGTCATCAGTTTGTCAGCCAAGGACTTTATTGTGGCAGGACAGGAGCTTGGAGAATGTCAATGAGACGACAGTGCAGGTGTGGGGTTTACGACTAGTTCACTGACAAGAACTAAAACAACACTGACAGAAGATAAAGTGTTATACCAGAGACTTATGCTGTATGGTGAACACACCCATGCTAATAGTTCGACTGCAAAGGGGATTTAAGAAGCAAACATCTTTGGAAGTTGATCTTAATGCCTTCATTTAAAGAAATGTGAAAAGTTCGATGTCAGACGCCCTATGTCGATTTCCCATCAAGACAAGGCGGATTTTATATTTCGGCCAGTTTGTTTCAGTATCTAGTCCATTTATTCTTACCATATTTGGTCACTTAATTCATATTTGCGCAGGTTGTGTCATGTTTGGCCGTTTTTTTCCATATTTGGTCGTTTCTAATTAATATTAGCCACTTGCATATTTGGCCGTTTACAAGAATTCATTTGTCATATTTAGTCATTGGTAATATTAGCTTCTTGTTTTTCATATTCGGCCATTGTTCATGTCATCACTTGTTGTCATATTTCGCCACTTGTTTTCATCTTTTCGCCGCTTGTCTTCATATTTCGCTATACTTCGTGTATAGCCGCTTTATATCGTATTTAGCCACTTATTTCATATTTGGCCATTTGTTTCATATTTGGCCACTTGTTTTCATCTTCGGCTATTGTCTGTTCATATTTCGCCACTTATGTCAGTATTTGGCCACTTCTTTAATCTTCGCCATTTGTTTCATTGTGGCGTATGTTTTCATCTTTGGCTCTTGTTTTCATCTTTCGCCACTTATATCATATTCGGCCACTTGTTTCATATGTTGTAGCCATTTTTTTCATGTATCGGTCGTTTCATTTATATTTGGCCACTTTGTTCATATTTGGCCGTTTGTTTCATGTTCGGCCACTTATTTCATATGTTGGCCAGCTCTCATCATATTTGGCCGCTTGTTTCATATTTGGCCACTTATTTCATGTTTGGCCATTTATTTAATATTTGGCCACTTATTTCATATTTGGCCATTTATTTCATATTTGGCCACTTATTTCATATTTGGCCATTTATTTCATATTTGGCCACTTGTTTCATATTTAACCATTTATTCATATTTGGCCACTTATATTCATATTTGGCCACTTATTTCATATTTGGCCATTTATTTACATATTTGGGCATTCTTTTCAGTATTTGGTCATTTCATTAATATTTCGCCACTTATTTCTCATATTTGGCCACTTATTTTCATATTTCGCTCTTCAATTTTATATTTGGCCAGTCACTTTCATACAGTATTTGACTCAGGTTGTTTCATATTTGGCCACTTATCTATCATATTTCGGCCAATTATTTCATATTTGGCCATTTATGTTCATATTTGGCCATTTTTTTCATATTTCGTCATTTAATTAATATTTGACCACTTTATTTAATATTTGGCCAGCTTATTTCATATTTGGCCATTTATTTCATATTTGGCCACTTATTGTCATATTTAGCCAGTTATTTCATATTTGGCCATTTATTTACATATTTGGCCATTTATTTTCATATTTGGCCACTTATTTCATATTTGGCCACTTATTTCATATTTTGGCCACTTATTTCATATTTTGGCTATTAATTTTATATTTGGCCAGTCATTTCATACAGTATTTGGCCATTTACTTTCATATTTGGCATATTTCTCTTTCATATTTGGTCATTTAAATTAATATTTGACCACTATCTAATATTGGCCACTTACTTTCATATTTGGCCATTTATTCTTCCATCATTTTGGCCGACTTATTCCATCATCTTAGCCAGTTATTTTATATTTGGCCACTTATTTTCATATTTGGCCATTTATTTCATATTTGGCCACTACTTTCATATTTGGCTATTAATTTTATATTTGGCCAGTCATTTCATACAGTATTTGGTCAATGTTTTCATCTTGGCCAATTATTTCATGCATCCAGGATACTAAATAGCCCACATCATTTCCCACATCCTTCATCACACCTAGCAGATTGGCATAGTGTTACTTTTCATAAGATCATCATTCAATGAAATCAAACCAGCTATTAGGCTATTAACTGAAATAAAACCATGCCAATCTCTACGGTGTCAGTGAAAGGGTCTGTGATAATGTGGGATCCTTTAATACTAATTTAATGGCTATCCTAACTATTGGAGTGGCTGGCTTTTAAAAATAAAAATTCTACCTGACTCAATGGGCATTTAACATCAGGGGTGTCCTGGCTTATGCACCCTGTATAAGGAAAGACACTTATTACAATCTGTATTTCATTCACAAAGAAAATTGGTGTCCCCATAAACTTTGGAAGTTTTCCTCATTTTTTAAAATTAACGCATTAAGATGAATTTCCAAAAAAAGATTTTTTTACTCTTTAGTCAACTTTAGCATGGGTGTGCTAAGCCTTCTCCAGTTTTGCGTGTAATATGCATGAGCGGCGGTCAGTGAACACCACAGCATTACCCAGTACCCAAGCCTAAACTCGCCTGGACCAGCATGTGATCTAAGCTGCTTTTCTCAGATCCCACACTGGGAACGGCACATGATGTGTCCATGTTATTTCCAGGGCTTTCCATCATTACAATACCAAAAGTAATACCATAATTATTATGCAGGTGTGACTCCATCCAGCACAGCGAGGGAAAGTGATTCTGTGAGGACGTGTTAAAGAGCTAGCCAGCGTACTTCGGGATATTGGACTCATCCATGGACCAGAAGCAGTGGTGCGAAGGCGAAACACCTGCAGACACACAAGAGAGAGAGGCATGTTATGACACACTCCTCTTGATGCTGGTCAGGTCTCAGACAGACAAAAGAAGACTTCATGTGTTTTGTAACTAACACACACACACACCAACATGATTCTGCTTGTTTGAACAGTGAATGAAATGAAAACACCTCATCATCACTATTTTATGGCACTATTCAAGAGAAAGGTTCACTGTGTATTATACATTTGGAGGTTTCTATCTCAGGCACTTAGTCTGTTGCAGGTGAAACAAAAAAAAATTTGATGTGTTTGGAAAAGTAATCTTATTTCAGTAATTCAACTTGAGAAGGTGAAAACAAATGTATTATACCAGACTCGGTACATGCAATAGTGAGATATTTCAAGCCTTTATTTGTGATAATTTTGATGATTATGGCTTATTAGATTACTGAAAACCCCAAATTCAAAAAATTAGAATATTGTGCTAAATCAGGCCATACTCATTCAAAGTTATAACAAATAGAGGCTTGGAATATCAGCGCTTTGCAGTGTAATGAGTATTATTATATAATATTCGTTTAACCTTTTAGGTTGAGCTTACTGAAATAAATCTAGCTTTATGGAAACAATGTGCGAATTTTAAAGTTTCACCCTGTATAGAAATTTTGGAGTGCATCGGATAATTTTATGGATTCAGTTTTAATTGTTCACATTTTATGAATTAAGCAGCTCATAAACATACTTTATCACTAGAATATTTTTAAAAACCCATTAAATATGAAAGTATAATGCAACCATTAAGACATTCTCTCCTTGTATAGAACCTTTTTGGCATAAAGGCTTTCAAAACCTGCAGGTTTTATATCAGGTCCTTTTTTTCTATTGAATTTTGTATGATTTAAAATAGAGTCTATATGAAATCCAAATTCATTTCTATTTATCATTTACTTTATTCCACATAACATGCACTTTTCATGATTTTTACTTTCCCCAATAGATATAATCAAGTGCTATCCTCTCTTCTGATCACTAAATATCCTGTTTCACTCGAAAATACATCAGCATTATGGAAGTAAAATAGGTAGCAAAATGGATTTCATATTGAATTTTATATTCATTCCTATAGCTCAAATAGTTGATCATTGTGCTTGCAACACCAAGGTTATGGGTTAAATTCCCAGGGAATGTTAAATTATGAACTAATAAGCTTGAAGTGCAAAGTCACTTTTGATAAAAGCGTTTAAACTCTAACTTGGATGACAACTACACTGTAAGCACTTTTTTAGCACTGTACTTTTTTGAATTTGTAAATAAAGATTATTGGATAATTGGAGATATTTTACAATAAAATACGATTTCAGTCTTTCTACCTCCAAATTTCATGTTTAATTCAATCTTTTACTTTACAATGTGTCATTAATTGTTAAATTTACTAGCAATTTCTGAGAGAAATTGTCTCTACACCAATGTTTTTTTCAGTATAGTTATAATTTCTCATAAGGCATTTTACAAAAAACAAGCTTAAAGTTAAATGAAACATTTTAAGCAGCAGTGAAACGCTCCTGTGGTCTCTCCTGAGAACATTCTTACGGCGCTTTGTGTACAGCAACAGTCTTCGTGAAGACACAGTTAATTATATACATAAATACTGGAGACAGTGAAATAAATTCCTGCTTTGGTGACACATGTTTCCAGAGCGACTGGCCCTGGATCCGTATGGAGCAGGGATACAAGCCAAGGTAAAGACTTTCTCTTATCTCACATCCTGAACAATGTAGAATTGTTAATGCACATAACGATTTTCGCCCTCACTTTACAATAAACGGTTCATGAATCAGATTTCCATGATAGAAGACACTACATATTGCTAGGTTGTCTGCAGGTGTAAAGGTGACCTATTATGCCCGTTTTAGAGAAAGTCTTGATGATGTTTTTTTAGTTCTACTTACTTCAGGAACATTTTTCCATGCTTGAATGTTTGGAACACATCATGTTCCACATATTCTCCATTGTTGCAGCTCCCTTCTCTTTCCCAGACTGTCAGCGTCGCGTCTGTTTAGTTCCTGTCTCTATGTAAAGCCCCTCCTTCTGAAAAAGCTCAATGTGCTCTGATTGGTCAAGCTGGGCGATGCGTTGTCCATTGGTCTCTCTCAGGTGTCGGCTTTACGAGCGTGTTTGGGAAATGCCCCGCCCTTCCATTATCGCCAGTTTCAACACAATTCTAAAATAAGTCGACCGGGATCCTAGATCCTTTGTTCTGCGGTATATGCCTTAGGTGGAAATTATTAAATGAGGAATATAGTGATGTGTTCGTTCCTGGAAGAAAACTTAAGAATACAATTGAGGTGTTTTTCATGCTCAAACAGCAAGATTACACACTGAAGACAGCTGAAAATTGTTAAAAGGCGTGGCCAGGGACCCCTTTAAGGGCACAGTAGTATCTCCACCTTTTTTTGGGAAATTCAGGATCCACTTTACAACTCCCTCACATGTTTTAACCAGTTGGTATTGACCAGTTTTAAAATCCATCTAGGTCAATTTCTGACTATTGAGAAGAATATCAGTAGCCAGACAGTCTCTGGTCTTCCTGTCATTCCAGATGGCTGGTACTGGTAAACTGAAAAGCGCCAATCGTAGGAAAAAAATATATACTATGGAAGTCAATGGGGACCAGAAACTGTCTGGTTACTGATATTCTTCTAAATATCAGACAATCGTCTGAATGGATCTGAAAATGGTAAAACCCAACTGTATTACATGTCTAGGGAGAATTGTAAAATGAGCCTATTTCCAAAAAAAGTGGAGTATCCCTTTCAGGCCCAGATTTTTGTACGTGTTTTATACAAGTCTATACAGTCTTATTCCAAATTCAACAAAATCCTCCAATGGATTTAGAGGATTTAAAGAGTGCAAAATGGGGTTTTGTCAGCGAATACAGTCAAAAACTGTTGGTACTTTTGGGATCCCCAAATAACATCTCAGATACACGGTTCACATTTTTGTTGAACATTTTAATAATCTAAATAACCTTTTTCCACTATAAAGAACTTTTTGTGGAATAAAGACCATAACGTCAATTCCTTTATTTTTAAGAGTGACTTTCTTAACTTTTAAATTCATATTGTTTCCATATTTTGACTGAATAAGAAAATCTTGATTAAGGATGAGCTGTGTTATGTTTTGCAGTGACATAGTGCGACATGTTTTATGAGCACGCATGAGTTGTCTCTCTGGAGATCACTGGGAAACAGACAGACTCTCTCATCTGTAAAATCAGACTGACCCAAATGTTCTCCGATTAAGAACAGAGAGCAAAAACACTGGAAACACACGTGCAGAATACTGGGCGTTATCTGAACATGCCGTCTGAAGGCGAGGAAATAACAATAAAAATCTCAAATTATCTAATTAGAATACACTTTCTTTTTTCAAAAATAGATCTGCACTTATTTATTCATTCAATTCAATAAGATATATATATACATACACTCATCTAAAGGATTACAAGGAACACCATACTAATACTGTGTTTAACCCCCTTTCGCCTTCAAAAATGCCTTAATTCTATGTGGCATTGATTGAACAAGGTGCTGAAAGCATTTTTTAGAAATGTTGGCCCATATTGATTGGATAGCATCTTGCAGTTGATGGAGATTTGTGGGATGCACATCCAGGGCACGAAGCTCCCGTTCCACCACATCCCAAAGATGCTCTATTGGGTTGAGATCTGGTGACTGTGGGGCCATTTTAGTACAGTGAACTCATTGTCATGACTCATGTTCAAGAAACCAACTTGAAATGATTCGAGCTTTGTGACATGGTGCATTATCCTGCTGGAAGTAGCCATCAGAGGATGAGTACATGGTGTCCATAAAGGGATGGACATGGTCAGAAACAAATGCTCAGGTAGGCCGTGGCATTTAAACGATGCCCAATTGGCACTAAGGGGCCTAAAGTGTGCCAAGAAACATCCCCCACACCATTACACCACCACCACCAGCCTGCACAGTGGTAACAAGGCATGATGGGTCCATGTTCTCATTCTGTTTACGCCAAATTCTGACTCTACCATCTGAATGTCTCAACAGAAATCGAGACTCATCAGACCAGGCGACATTTTTCCAGTCTTCAACTGTCCAATTTTGGTGAGCTCTTGCAAATTGTCGCCTCTTTTTCCTATTTGTAGTGGAGATGAGTGGTACCCGGTGGGGTCTTCTGCTGTTGTAGCCCATCCGCCTCAAGGTTGTGCGTGTTGTGGCTTCAACAAATGCTTTGCTGCATTCCTCTGGTTGTCAACGAAGTGGTTATTTCAGTCAAAGTTGCTCTTCTTTTAGCTTGAATCAGTCGGCCCATTCTCCTCTGACCTCTAGCATCAACAAGGCATTTTCGCCCACAGGACTGCCGCATACTGGATGTAAACCCTAGAAGCGGTTGTGCGTGAAAATCCCAGTAACTGAGCAGATTGTGAAATACTCAGACACAAACAACCATGCCACGCTCAAAATTGCTTAAATCACCTTTCTTTCCCATTCTGACATTCAGTTTGGAGTTCAGGAGATTGTCTTGACCAGGACCACACCCCTAAATGCATTGAAGCAACTGCCATGTGATTGGTTGATTAGATAATTGCATTAATTTGAAATTGAACAGGTGTTCCTAATAATCCTTTAGGTGAGTGTATATATAATCTATATTATCTCATACAGAAAGGAGGAGAATTTGCATTCAAATTTAACGCAATGACTGCATTTCAGATAATGACGCATGGCACAGTTTTATAGACAGAGCCAGGTTTAACGTTGAATTCGGCACAGTGTATTTTGAGTAATTTTCTCTCTGTTCATTGGCGTATGCGGAGAAACGCTTTCCAGCAATCGGCACTACACTTACTGATTGGGTAACTGGTTGAAAAAGGAGAAAAGCTGGAATGGTGTTGCTCAGCATTAGTCTGCACTGCAGTCTGTCTGCAAGCACAATGGCAGCGCTGCGTCTGCGAGCGAGAGAGGGAGACGAGCAACAATGCAGCTTTGAATGTGTGTGCACTGGCCCTGTGCGCTCATCCCTGCCACTACACATTGTAGCTCTTTGTGGTTGTTCACAAGATCTTCAAGGCCTGACACATTCACACAGACGCTTGATCCCCGTCTGATGACCCACCGGAAGGATGGAGGAGCTCAAATGCTTCTTTGAATGTGAAACGCATGTTGTTAAGCCTGACATATGTCAGAGAAATGAAATGGGACAGTTTTTTGAACCTTTAAACAAAGGTTTGCGTAAGTGTTTTTGGTTAAGTATCATGTTTAATACATCAGGCTCTTGTACATTTATATATATATTACATTTATATATATATATACACTCACCGGCCACTTTATCAGGTACCCCATGCTAGTAACGGGTTGGACCCCCTTTTGCCTTCAGAACTGCCTCAATTCTTCGTGGCATAGATTCAACAAGGTGCTGGAAGCATTCCTCAGGGAGTTTGGTCCATATTGACATAGATGGCATCACACAGTTGCCGCAGATTTGTCTGGCTGCACATCCATGATGCCAATCTCCCGCTCCACCACATCCCAAAGATGCTCTATTGGATTTGAGATCTGGTGACTGTGGAGGCCATTTGAGTACAGCGAACTCATTGTCATGTTCAAGAAACCAGTCTGAGATGATTCCAGCTTTATGAACATGGCGCATTATCCTGCTGAAAGTAGCCATCAGAAGTTGGGTACATTGTGGTCATAAAGGGATGGACATGGTCAGCAACAATACTTCAGGTAGGCTGTGGCGGTACAGACGATGCTCAATTGGTACCAAGGGGCCCAAAGAGTGCCAAGAAAATATTCCCCACACCATGACACCACCACCACCAGCCTGAACCGTTGATACAAGGCAGGATGGATCCATGCTTTCATGTTGTTAGACGCCAAATTCTGAACCCTACCATCCGAATGTCGCAGCAGAAATCGGAGACTCATCAGACCAGGCAACGTTTTTCCAATCTTCTATTGTCCAATTTCGATAAGCTTGTGCAAATTGTAGCCTCAGTTTCCTGTCTCTTAGCTGAAAGGAGTGGCACCCGGTGTGGTCTTCTGCTGCTGTAGCCCATCTGCCTCAAAGTTCGAACGTACTGTGCGTTCAGAGATGCTCTTCTGCCCACCTTGGTTGTAACGGGTGGTTATTTTGAGTCACTGTTGCCCTTCTATCAGCTCGAACCAGTCTGGCCATTCTCCTCTGACCTCTGGCATCTGAGCAAGGCATTTCCACCCACAGAACTGCCGCTCACTGGATGTTTTTTCTTTTTCGGACCATTCTCTGTAAACCCTAGAGATGGTTGTGCGTGAAAATCCCAGTAGTTATAGCAGTTTCTGAAATACTCAGACCAGCCCTTCTGGCACCAACAATCATGCCACGTTCAAAGTCACTCAAATCACCTTTCTTCCCCATACTGATGCTCGGTTTGAACTGCAGGAGATTGTCTTGACCATGTCTACATGCCTAAATGCACTGAGTTGCCGCCATGTGATTGGCTGCTTAGAAATTAAGTGTTAACAAGCAGTTGGACAGGTGTACCTAATAAAGTGGCCAGTGAGTGTATATATATATATATATATATATATATATATATATATTTATTATATAGCTATAGTACATGTATGGCTCATATAGTGTGATAAAGTTCAGATTATGGAATTATTTGGAGGCCAAAAGTCAGCAAAAATATGCAATTTGATGCAGTTGTTCATATTAATATGGCCAAAAAGGTGCTGGCTTGTATTGTAAATCAATGATATTTTTATATTACAGACTACTTACATGAAATGCATATAAATATCAGTCGTCACTCTATATCTGCCAATAATATGTCTTGGCAAATTATATTTAAATGCTTAGTTTTATGATCAAAGCACTGTAGTTATATAATGTAACACAATACAATGATGATTGAGATGAACAAATAAATCTTCCTCCAAAGCTGCACATTTGAATATGGTTTTTTCTATAAATAAAAAAATAAAAAATATATGGATAATCAAGTAAACCTAGGATTGAGACCTATTCAGAGATACATAAAAAATGGAAGAGAATTTTAAGTAATTCACAACTATATTGCTGTAGCTGTAATATTAAAATTTGTATAAATATTAATATACACATAAAGATTTGTGATAAACAGAAGAAAAGCTTTGTCTTACCTTTGGCTGTTTTCTGAGTGTATAGAGGTGTTAGTGGCACATCAGGACAGGAAGCAGTTCCCATAAAGACAAACAAAGCATTATTTTACACGGCTGCAGTTAACATTTGTTTGTCTTAATAATTGACCCAGTACACAGAAACGTCTACATTTGGTAGTTAAAAAAAATACACTTGTATTTCATCATGGATGCATTAAATTGATCAGAAGTGACAAAGACATTTATTGTGTTACAAAATATTCTATTTAAAATAAATGCTGTTCTTTTTAAATTTGATCAAAGAATCAACATTGATAACTGGAGTAATGATGCTGAAAATTTAGCTTTGATCACAGGAATAAATTACATTTTACATTTCCGTTTTTCTGAATTAACAGTTAATTATCGTCAAAATTACGAGAAAATTTTCATGGAAAAAAGTTTTCGTGAATTAACGAGTTTTTGAGATAATCAAGTCATTAATTCAGAAAAACAGAGAAAAAACTTTTTTTCCATTAAAAATTATCTCATAATTCTGAGATAATTAACTTGTTAATTCAGGAAAACAAGTAGATTTTTTTTTCTTCAAGTGAATACAATACACTTCCGTACATTTTTTTGTTCAAGACAACAACAAAAAAGAAATTCTCTATTAAAGCTGGCAGGTACCCTGAACTTTTCCCATCACATTCCACGTTTTGTGTCACTGACCTCATTTATAGGTCATTTCTTTCCCCTTCAAACCTCATTAATGATTTGATTAATGGAGGTCTTTACTGTCTCCTTGCATTTACGCTCGTGTTCATCGAGTTGTTCGGCGGTATTTCCTGAATGATGAACATGAATGGATTCATAATACACAGAGATTTAGGCCTGAATGTCGCAGTAGATCTGCTAAAGCTCGGGGACTTTACCAGCTGAGGTCAGGTAAGGGTCAAAACCTCTTTCTCTTGAATGCAATGACAACAAGGATAAAATGTATGCCACTATCCATGCACCTTTCCAAAAAAAGAGTAGAGGTGACTGAAAACACAATCTCCAAAACCTACTAAGATGATTATTGCAATGCATCATGTAATTGCTGTCTCCAGACGTGGATTCATGCAATAATGCATTGGTTTTGAAAAAAAAAGATTTTAGAGCACATCTTCAAGTTCACTAGGTCTTGGAACAAATTTCTAGTATTACCAGCACACAAGACTAAAATACTCGTTCACCACAAATGTTTTCCCAAGCGCCTTTCAGTGGAACTTAAAGAAAAATCTCTCAAATGACTTTCCCATACACACTCGATTTGATTTCTAAAAATAAAAACCTGTGTTTCCATGATGGTGTTTATTTGTGTGAATGACACTGTGCATCTTCTATATGCTAGAAGTGATGAACTTTGATTCATCATGTGAATGTCTTTATCTGTGTTTTTAAGGTAGTCATCATCAGTATATTAAAAAAAATAAAATAAAATAAATAAAAATGATTTAGTACTTTGGTTTTCCAGTCCATAAAACTCAACATGTTGCTACTTATTACGGTAACTTTCACATTTTTTTTACCGTAAATTTCTTCTTTTTTTTACAGTGTGATAAATGTTACATGTATAAACTTAAATGAATAGAAGTACATCATGAGCCAAAAATACTATCAATATCACTGAATGTTTCTGGATGTTATGCGAGGACTCTGGAAAGTACCTCTCTGATAATGTTTTTTTTTTGCACGAGCTGATAAGAGTTCAAGTATGTACCGTCAGCCTCAGCAGGAGTGGTCTGGTCTACACACTCCTCTGTGCTGATGAACATACCTGAGCTGTGTGTCATTACACTCCCAGCTGTCCTTCAGCCACGGGCACTGCCCACGCCGGCACTCCTTCAGTCAGATGACCATCACCTGCGCACTGGACTCAGGAAAGACTAATACTTGGTCTACTCTAGTGATCTCAGATTACCCTCTCTAGTAATCCAGCACACTGAAGCCTGTCGTCCTGCCAAGTAGTGTTGCACTGTGACACAGCACTACACAAACCTCAAAATACATGCATTGCCAGAGTTTTTTTTATTTTCAAAAGTTAGTTAGTAATGCAAAAATGCTAATTGCACTGTATGTACAGCAGGTATACAGTGAGTGTGTATGTGTGCGTGTGTTAATAATAATGTATGTTTATATTAGGGCTGTCAAATGATTAATACGATTAATCACATCCAAAATAAAAGTTTTTGTTTACATAATATATGTGGGTGCACTGTGTATAATTATTTTGTGTATATATATATATATATATATATATATATATACATATTTATTATATATATATATATATACACACACAAATCATGTCATGTATATTTAATAAAAAAAATGTATTTATATATAAAATATTTATATTTATATATAATATAAATTATATATAAATCTATATACAGTATATATATAACAAAAATATTTCATAAATTTATATAAGCATGTGTGTGTATTTATATATATATAAAATAATTATACACAGTGCATCCACATATATTATGTAAACACAAACTTTTATTTTGGGATGCGATTAATCACGATTAATCATTTGACAGCCCTAGTTAATATACATACACACACACACACACACACACACACACACACACACACACACACACACACACATACACACACACATATATATATATACTTTATTTTAAAAAGTAATAGTAAAAGCAATAATATCTTAGTGTAAACTGCAAAGAACCGCAGCAACAACAGAAGTCAAAATTAAGTTAAAATCTAGGACTGTCAAACAATTAATCACATCCAAAATACAAGTTTGTGTTTACATGATATGTGTGTGCACTGTGTATAATTATTTTATACATATAAATACACACACATGCTTGTATTTAAGAAATATTTTCATGCATATAGTGTATATAGATTTATATATAATTATATATTATATATAAATATTTTATATATAAATATTTTTTTTCTTAAATACACATAAATGTGTGTGTGTGTGTATATATATATATATATATATATATATACAATAATAATTATACACAGTGCACCTGCACCCACATATATTATGTAAACAAACTTTTATTTTGGATGTGATTAATCAGGATTAATCATTTGACAGCCCTATTAAAATCACAAACACAAACTACATTACATCAATAAAGTAATAATGACAAATGAACACATACAGCTAGAATACGAGTTAGCACTTTCTGTGCCACTGCTTAATCTGTTTTTTATAAGCAGAGCCATTGTGCCTCCAGCCCCTCATTAGAGTGCATGACCGACGTCCAGACACTGAATATGGGCCACTAACTAGTGTAACATCCAGAGGCGGACAGAACCAGAGGAGCTCTAAACACAACCACAATCAGCTCAAACTCTCTATTTCAATGAATCAAACTCAAATCAACTCCAGGAATCATGCCCTGCAAAATAATACATACTACACAAACTAAAGAATAGAGGTGCAACGATACAATTTGGTTCTGACACAAATACTCTCAAGATACTTTAAACAAATGCAAAATAAAGATGCTTATTTTAATTGTTACTTCTAAACATGATAAACAGAGAGTAACTAGGTTCCAAAAATACTACAATTAGTAAAAAGAACTTAATAATCATGATCTCAATCTGTTCGAGACATGATCAGATCTGGTAAAACATTACTTTCTGTCAATGATTGCATACATTGAAAAATATTTAAATACTTTTTAAATAATTATTATCACTTGATTTAAAAAATATGAAACGCATGTTTAATGGCAGTGCACAATTACATTATTTTGAACATCAGACATTTGGCATTACCAGTCCAGGACCAACAAATTGCAATTCCCCTATTGCATTATCATATTATACTCAGCAATAAGCAAAATGCATGTATGTTTTTACACATTTATAGTCAGTGAGTGTAAGGAAAACATTAGCCGAGACAACACACATGACTAACTTGAAGGACCAGGTGATTCTACAGACTTGATTTAGTGGGAAAATTTGCAGAAAGGATTCAGATGTTTAATGCTTAAAGTCTGCATGCGCTAAAGCTTACTGAACACACATATGCAGTGTGCACCCGCGAACTACACTGTAAAAAATAAACCGTAAATTTTATGGTAAAAAACGGCAGCTGTGGTTGCCAGAACTTTACCGTTAAAAATACGGTAGGAACGTTAATGGTTTTACAGACTTAACTTAAAATTTACAGTAATAAACCGTATTTTATTTTCTGATAAAATGTGGATTTACCAACTTATTGACGTATTGATATCTGTTTTAGACCATTATAATACACTGACAACCAACAATCATCACAGCAGTAATGAGAGTTAAATGAGCAATCACAGCTCATTACAAGTGAATGCTTGTATAAAGCAATACTTATTTAAAGAAACTGCACAATGTCATTCACACAAACATTAAGCACCATCATGGTAACACACATAAAATTAAAAAAATGCAATAAACATTAATTTAACAACATTAAATGTAACATAAAACCCTAATGTACATAACTGATTAGAAAAAAACAATAAAACTATGAGGAACCATAGTTATTTCAACAAAAATACATAAAATGTGAAGTGTCACACAGGGAATTGTGGGAATGTCAATTTACGTTTTTTCACTGTAAATTATACAACGATTTGTTCTTTTTCACTTTCAAAAACTGTAAATTTAACGGTATTTTACTGTAAAATCACAGTTATTTACCGTGTATAGTACGGAAACTTTCTGTTTACCAATTAACAGTTTTGCACTGTAGCATTTTTACAGTATTTTACCGTTAAAATCACGGAATATTTTACAGTTAAATATTCCCACTGAGCTGTAACAGGGAAAGCATGTAACCGTTTGTAGCATTCCGTCACAACGTGCCTTAAAGCATGTGCACACTGACACAGAAATGCCACATATGATCACAATCCTCCCTATGCTGAGCAGACCCCTAGCACTACAGCTCATGGGTTGAAAATATCATGATATGAGTCACTGTATGTGGTACATACATGCCAAAAGCATATTTATTACAGTGCATCCGAAAAGCATTCACAGCGCTTCACTTTTTTTGTTTGCGTTACAGCCTTATTCCAAAGATAGAATTCATTATTTTCCTCAAAATTCTACAAACAATACCCCCTTAACCCCTAGTTGCTCCAGAGTCATGTGACCTCTGACACATATAGCAAGTCGCTTTGGATAAAAGCATCAGCTAAATGAATAAATGTAAATGTAAATATGCTCGGCTACACTTTATTGTACAGTATGAGCAAGAAAGAACTGGGTAATATAAGGTAACAATTAGGTTTAGGGGTTCAGGGTTAGTAACTAATAATAAGAAAATGGGGTACAGGACTGTAAAATAAAGTGCTACCCTGTTCATGATGACAGTATGAAGCTAAACAAGGTAAAATGTTTAGAGACTTCACATTCTGAACACAAAGATAAGCCTGTTGAGGATAAGAAGCTGGAGTATTGTGTTAATTTCAATGTTTTTCTCAGGTTTTTATGTGGGTGGATGTGGGTGGGGTGCTTGAAAAGTGTAGTTAGACACAATCACAATCAAAACCAGAATCTTAAAATTCCTTCCAATTCCTATCCCTGACTCAACCACTTGTGCAACCAAACACTGACAGAGACAGAATAATGAATCTGCTTTAGACTCGCAGCAGATGCTGAAGCTGCAGGAAATCAAGCGTCACTGCTGCACAGAATCACTGCAGGAATTCAAACGTTTGGAACGTTCCGAAATAGAATCTCTGACAATGCTACAATGTTTCCAGTCACGATTGGCAGAACTTTTGACACTTTGGAAACGGACCAAAAAATTAAAAATGTTGTATCATCACATTTTTGTTGCTTTCAAACACTGACTAAGATTTCAGAGATTAAAGGGATAGTTCACTTTGAAATTAATTTTTGATATGTTTTATCTTCCCTCAAGGCGTCCAAGATGTAGGTGTCTTTGTTTCCACAGTATTTTCAATTTTGATATTTTTAGGTTAAACCGTTTGTGTCTATCAGTCATATAATGGAGGTCTATGGTCACCACCTGAAAGAGCATGCACAGAGAAGTCCAAATTAAACATGATTTAATGACTCGTAAATGTAAGTACACATTGATGGCCTAAGACACTGAAACGAGCGGTTTGTGTGAGAAATGAAAAGTATTTATATCGTTTTACCTCTTGGTGTGGTGGTAAAAACAATATAAATACTAGGGCTGTCAAGTTAACGCGTTATTACGGCGGTTAACCAAACCCATTTTGACGGCGTTATTTTTTTTATCGCGCGAATAACGGTCTTTTTGTCCTAGCAAACTTTGTAGTTTTTTCACATGCTTTTGCAAAAAGGACGCGGCATGCGTCCTGATCCATTTCGGCGTCTCGCACTCGTCATCCACTCAAAGCCGGCTCGCAAGCCCAAACAAGTGTGTGCGGCGTGCCTGTTGTTTTGTTTCCGGCTCTAGCTTAGATCCGCTTGCGCTTTGGTTGAAGAAGCAACAAAACGTCCTCGCGCAGCGCAAGCCATTGAAATGAATGGGTTTCAGAGCGCAGCGCGAAGGACGTTTTGTGCCGCACACACTCGTTACGGCTTGCGAGCCGGCCAAATGGTGACGTTACGTTTTGAGTGGATGACGAGCGCGAGACGCCGACATGGATGCCCTAAGATTCTGAATGGAAAGTTTACTTTTAAAAAGTTGCCAAATTGTCCCATTAACAAGACCAAAGTGATCTGTGTGTTTTGTCGTTGTGAAACTGAGCTATCATCATCGCAGCACGTCTAAGTCTGAAACACCACTTGATGATGGCCAAGCAAACACACACACACACACACACACACACACACAAGATGATGCGAATTCTCCACCCCCTCATCAATATAGCCTAAGGACCTCGTCAGTATTTCTTTCACCCTTTTATTGATAGACACTGTTACATTGTGTGAGAGATTAGTTAGTGTGAAATTGAACACTGTTATTTTCAATAATAAAAAAAAAAACATTTGCACAAAGCAAGCCAATCCACTTTCCATGTTGATAAGAGCATTAAAATAGAAAAAAATAATGTAACAAAAAGAAATCAAAAGACATTTAGAATAGATAAAAATGTGCAATTAATCAGGAGTTAACTATGACATTAATGCGATTAATCGCAGATTAAATATTTTAATCGTTTGACAGCACTAATAAATACTGTTCGTTTTCTCACACAAACCGCTCCTTTAGTGTCATTTACGAGTCATTGAATCATGTTTAATTTGGACTTCTCTGTGCATGCTCTGAGGTGGACCCCATAGACCTCCATTATATGACTGATAGACACAAACGGTTTGACCTAAAAATAAAAAATTTAAACTATTATGGAAATAATAATACCTACATCTTGGATGCACTTGAGGTAATCTAAACCATATAAAACAATTATTTCAAAGTGAACTATCCCTTTAAGGTTGTTTAGTGAGAGACTTCATGCAAACCAAAGCAATGCTGGTATGGAAACCATTAGGAAATCGCATATTTCACACTCCATTTTTAACCATCAGAACATAATAGTGGAGGACATGACAAGCCACATCAGGAAGGAAGCAACTTGCCCTTCCCATAGAGCAATCAGTCTCACGGCTCAAACAAAGGCTAAGCATCCCACCCAACACGTGAAGCTCATTCAATACATACATTGAGTATAGAGGGAATGCATGTGACGTCACCGTCCGGTCACGTGCCTGCAGTTACTCATCAGTGAGTGGCAAAAAGACTGAGCGGCTGTATATGTGTTCAGCGTGAATGCCGCAAAAAACAATCACAACACATATAAAGTGGGAAAGAGCTTTGCGATTGACTGTACAACTAGATTTGACACAAAATCGGAGGTATATTTTTACAGACTGCTATAAGAGGAGCAAATGAATCACAGAAACAACTGGATTTGCAGTTATCATTTGTGTCAATATGCTGAATTTAGCTGTAAAACCATACCCATATATTTTGTATTGTTATATATATATATCAACAACTCATCAATTAAATATTTATCATTGCATATTCTGCATTATTGGATGTTTCCTAATAAACACTGACCAAAAAATGGACGGGCTGGACGATATGATGATATATAGGCTATATATAACACTGATATAAGTGATCACCCGGATTTAAGACCTATATTGTATTTATATAAAACGTTCACAGGCAATTTTGCTTTATGTTTACCGTCTATATTGCTTTTATTTCCCCGGCGTCAAAATCAGGCAAACATAAATGTCAGGCGACACTGATTCCTGTCTGCATGTCAATATCCATGGATCACTGGATCTTTAGTAAGTTGTAAGGAACACTATATTGAGTCCAACATTTAATTTAAATTGATAAAATTGTTCGTTTTAGTCGCATTTTCGCAGTTTCCCCTATTAAATCCAGTCACGCAGCAGATCTTTTGCCACTCGGTCAGGCTGAGGGGGGTTGTTCCGGCAGGAAAGTGACGTGAATGCATTCCCTCTATAAGATTATGCTTCATTTAGTGAGTTAGAAAGCCATTTAAACACTTACTTATGGTATTTCATTTCATTTATTTATGAAGCACAAATAAACACAACAGAAGTTGACCACTGTGCTGTCTGTAAAAAATATTGTTGGTTTAACTTAAAAAAGTAAGTAACCTGGCTGCCTTAAAATTTTAAGTTGATTGAACTGGAAAAAGTGAGTTAATACAATGAAGGAGATTAATTTAATCACCAGAAACTCAAAATAATAAGTTATCTCAACTAAATAAATTATTGAAGTTGATTTTACAAAAGAAAAAATGTTGTGATAACAAATCTTGAAAAAATATTTTTACAACAAAAAACAACAATAACACAATACTAACAGGCAGTAAAACACTACATTTGAATTATTGATACCAAGATTATGAGTGAAATGCACAAGTAAAGAGATATGACTGTAGTTTAGATTTAAATTCATACACGAGACGTTGCAGATCTCATAGATAATGGAAGACTGTTCCATAGCCTTAAGGCCGGCCACTGAGAAGGCACGATCACCTCGCAACTTCAATCTAGATCTGGTATGGACACTTGTGTTCACTAATAATGCAAGCCAAGACGAGACCTGGTGGAGGAATCAGATTCTCCAAATCGTCATAGAGAGAGAGTCAGATGGGACAGTGGAAGAACTGTCGCACCAGATGTTTTAATAACCCCCAAAAACATGAAAAATAATGAGGGCGTCTCTGGTATTGGAACATCATCGTTCCAGACTGTTGTTGGTCACTGAGCAACATCAACATATCAACATTTAAAAAAAACATAAGAATCACTTGCCTAGTGAGTCAAAGTTCCCAATGGATGATTAAGCTGTTACAAAACCTAGAGCTGCTCAACCTACTCTCTACATAGGCACCTTTTGAGACAACATGCTAACTAAAACACTCAAAATAAAAACTTTGGAATGAAATTTTGTTTAACAAACAAACTACACTGAGTTAGAGGAACTTAATAATTAGTAGCATTAACAAACAAAAAAACTCATTACAGAAAAATCTGAAACGTCAAAACCACATTAAACCCTTACATGACTTTCCCTTAAAAACCACATAAAATAACACTGTAAAAAATTATTGTTGTTTTAACTTTAAAAATGAAGTAACCTGGTTGCCTTACAATTTTAAGTTCATTGAAATGGAAAAATTGAGTTACTACAATGAAGGAGATTGATTTAATCTTCAGAAACTCTAAATATTATGTCATCTGAACCACATCAATTATTTAAGTTGATTTAACAAAAGAAAAATGGTGCAATTACACATCATGAAAATAATTTTTTTTACAATGCAAGTATATTTTATTAAATTACACCAACTTATTTTAAAAACTGTTTTTAATTAAATTAACAAATTATAACTTTTGCATTAAATTTTTTAAGTGCAAATGGGCTCTAATTCTGGCATTTAAAACTCAAGTCAACTGATTTCAATCGAATTGCTAAGATAGGTTAATAATAACTTAGATTAAGCCTAAGAGTATGGTATTTCTTTAAAATGTTGCCTAATCAGTGAGAATAAACCTTAACCCCAAGATTGAAGAAACTCAAACCTCTCTGTAAACAACTATAAAAGCAGTAACATCAACGCACTACATCAGCAGGAACTTATGAAGTTCATAAACCTGTTAAATGTGGTTCAGTTCCCTCCCAAAAGCATTCAACACTGACATCTTTACTGCAGTGACCACTCCTTCCTGACGGACACCATACACACTCCTGCTGGGAAAATCTGCTGCTGAATTCACCGGAACATTAGAAATGTCTGTCAGCATCAGGATATGGGGAAAGTCTCTTGATGTTTAAATGTGTTTTTGGACTGAAATGGTCATTCTGACCTCGCTCTGTTCAACAATGATCATCAGTCATCTTACAATTAGTGTTAACTTTGAAACTGAAGTTCACCAAGCTAAAAGTTATGCTTTAATTAAGGCAAATCAAGCTGCTAAAAGAGAAGTATTTTGCTTATAGGTGCATCAATATGAACATTTTGCAGATACGATAACTCTTTATATTTTAAAGCCAATAACCGATATATTGGCCGATAAATCTAATTCTAATTTTTTATATCTATTTTGAGAGCCTGATTAAAATCTCACTATTAAAATCCATGTCCCAATCGCACAATCATAATAATCTCATTATAATTTTATGCAGCCAATATAACAATAAAGCGATAATAAAGTGATTTTGTTCATATTTCAAGCAATTCAAAACCATCATGTTGAACAGTGCATCTGAAGTGTCGGCCAAATATTCTAATTCTTACATAAAAATAGGGCTGACAAACGATTAATGGCATCCAAAATAAAAGTTTGTGTTTACATAATATATGTGGGTGCACTGTGTATAATTATATATATAAATACACACATGCATGTATATATTTAAGAAATATTTTCATGTATATATGATATATATATATATATTTATATTATATATAAATATAAATATCTTATATAAAAATAATATTTTTTTTCTTAAATATACATGCATGTGTGTATTTATATATAGAAAATAATTATACACGGTGCACACACATATATTATGTACACACAAACTTTTATTTTGGATGCGATTAATCGCGATTAATGGTTTGACAGCATAAAAAATTACCATATCAGTCGCTATCGTTTGGACACTAAAACCCATGGTACATAGATAGGTTTATTCTTTATTAATTTAACATTTTTTAAGAATAACTTTATTTGTCATTAATAATGATGATTTCAAGAAAGTGTTTTCTTATTATAAATATTTGGCAGAATTGGCACAAAATAATTATGTCATTAATGTTTCTCTTAGAAATGTAAGTTTTCTTCAGAGAAAAAATATTGTCATTAACGTTTTTTTTTCTTCTAGAAATTAATGTTTTCTTTATTAAACCAAAAATCTTCATCACAGAATTTTACACTGTTAATAAAAAAAAATTCTTAAATTTTTTTAAATACAATTTTAGGCACAAAAATAATGAGGCTGAATTTAACAAACATAAATCAGCCCTAAATGCAACCGATAGAACAGAAATAGAAACTGATTTACTAAAATGAACAACATAAGAAGTGAGAACATGGATAGAATTAATGATAGAATTAAAGCTGTGGTGTATATACTCAATGGCATTAGTTTCTGAGATTCTATCATGATACTAAAAAATGCTTTTACTCTCCAACAATGTGTAATCGAATCAGCCTGGCATCTGTGCCACCGTTTTGTGTGATGCCAACTTATCTGCATGGAATTACCCACAATTCTCCATCACTGCTGCCCTTTCCAGACAGTTAATCAGTTTAAGCGTCCAGCAGTGAAGCAGAGTTTCTGTAAGAGGAGTGGGAAAGTGCAGTCTAATAAATCAGCTGTGAAACACTAAAGAGGGACATTACTGTCGGTTTGGTCAATAGTATCTGTGCTGTGGTGCAGCGGAGGGATTTACAAACATCCCGAAACCTCTTCTAGGTCAAGATGTGTATCTGTGTTTTCTATAAACACTGCCGCACCTCCTGCACAAAGGACGAGACTCCTCTGAGGGAATGCAATTGTTTTATCGGTGCAATGCAATTTTCCTCCACAGGAGCGGACGGATAGGCTCGGAAAACATCGGCCACATTTACACCGCAGCTACACACACACACACAAAATAATGTTCATAAGGTCTGGGTCACTAACCAAGGCTTTGTTTTTGTTTTTTTAAAGGTGCTATATGTAGCTTTTCTTCTAAAACAAAAACTTCCACAAAAATATGAAGCAGCACAACTGTTTTTAACATTGATAATAATCAGAAATGCTTCTTGAGCAGCAAATCATCATATTAGAGTGATTTCTGAAGGATCATGTGACACTGAAGACTGGCTGGAAATTCAGCTTTGATCACAGGAATGAATTATGATTTTAAAATATATTTATATAGAAAAGTTATTTTACATTGTAATAATATTTCACACAGTATTATTGTTTTTACTGTATTTCTTGTTAACCCTTTAAGTGACTTCTCAACCAAACGGTTGAGCACATTTGAGTCACTATATTTTATTGAGAGGAGTACCTAACTTAACTCAAACTAAATGAGCCATCTCTATCATCTGGTTGAGGTATATTATGCCAAAAAAATCCACTAGATGTCACAGTGTCAATGTACAGTACTTGTCACAACACTTCTTCTAACATGGATGTCAGAAACTAATAAATCTCCCCAGCCAAGTGAACTGTTTTTGGTGAAATTTTGCAAGCTAAGCATATGTTTTTTTACATATTACACTGTAAGAGCCTTAACTTTACAAAATGATGTTACTTGGTGCTTTGGTAAGAATATTTTTTATAATTTTTCAAAAACATGCTCAACCATACGGTTGATTTGGCTCATTAGGGTTAATTGTCACCCCCTTTTAGGAATGGACATTACAATGCACTATTAATACTTGGTTGTAATTCAAGTATGCTTTGGAATAAAGAACTAAGTTTAGTCTTAGTTTAAAGAAAACACTCAGCAGATTATTGCTGAAGTAAAAACACTTCAAAAAATAAAAGTATGAAAAAGTTATGGAAGTTTTAAATTTACATTAAATCAAATATACTGTACTAAATATTTTTTCTTTTATAGAAAATATATTTTTTCCTATAAAATTACTATAAAATCAAAGCCATATATCTAACCAAGTTGTGTTCCAAATTTGAAGTTGATATCACAAAAATTGAAGTTCTCATGAGATTTTGTTTAGGTGTAATACCAAAAATGACATATTCCATTGAATTTAATTGTATGCATTCTGCTGTAATAAATTAATAAATCTCTGTCCAAATATCACTTCTGTTACAAAATATGAAACCTTGAGACTCAGACCTTTCTGACAATGTGTTTTGTCATGGTTTTGATCATAATATAATGGGAAAAGAAAAAGTATATGGCCAAGTATGTGTATGAATTCCGGTACCATTTATTACCTTTAAGTGACATCTCAACCATTTGGTAGAGGCCGATATTTACAAAATTATGGGATGTGTTGAAAAAAAATACATTGAGTGTGGTTACTAGTGACATAAGAAGAAAAAAATGTTTCTTGGTGCGTACTTCAAAGGGTTAAAATAATTATTACATACTGAACTGTATTACATATTCATATTCCACTCTAAAAAATGCTGAGTTGTTTTAACCCAATGTTGGGTAAAATGTGGATAAACCCAGCCATTGGGTTACATTTTTAAATTACATTTTTAACCCAATGGCTGGGTTTTGTCCATATTTGACCCAAAATTGGGTTAAAACAACCCAGTATTTTTAGAGTGCACATGAAACGAGACTAAAACTCTGCAGTGTGTACGTGGCCGGTGTGGCTGAACGGAAAGTCTGGTTATTCACACACAATACACTGTGAAAACACACAGAGACAAAAGAGGCATTCCAGAGGATGACCACTGACGCCTGCACTGTCATTTCAAGAGAAATGAACACACACAGATGAGTTTAATCATAAACACACTGGTTTATGAACTGTGTTTGACACCTTTGAGTCATTAATCTCTATATGAAGTAGAGACTTCAGAAATGACCAGAAGCTGATGTTTAATAAAACAGTCATAACAGCAATATAATAAAAGCCAACATTCAATAATTATTCCACTGAGTGTTATTTTACTATTTAGCTTTTAATCATATTTTGCATTAGATTTAATTTTCATATATCCATTGTAATCTTTGTTAATTTTAAGTATGATTTATTTTAGTTATTATTAATTAATTACATTTAATAGAATATTTACTAAATGTTTCAGTTTTAGTTTAGTTGCAGTTAGTAATTTCATCTAATATTACACTCTTAGAAGAAAAGGTTCTATATAGAACCTTAAAAGGTTCTAAAGCGCTACGTAAATGTAGGAAAACCTGTAGAATTTTGTTTTTATTTTTTCCCAAATTCCATTTTATTTTTTCCCAAATTCCGTTTTTTCCGTTTTAAATTTGCAAATTCGTTTTTTTCCGTTTAAATTTTGGGAATTCATTTTTTTACCCTTTACTGTTATTTTAGTTGTAAAAAGAGTGTGCTTTTTATTCCGTGATTGCGGAAATTATAGGGCCCTAAAAATGCAATGCATGAATGATCACAAAATTAAGATATGGGGGTTAAAATATGTAATTAATCAATATCACATAAAGAGTGACATTTCAGTTTTTATCCTCCAAAAATCAGCATGATTAAAATGGGATATAAAGTTACTACAACAGTTTAATAAACAATAATTTAATTACAACTACAAAATGTTGCAGAATAATGTAATATATGAATGAATAATAGCCTATATAGAACATTTGTGCCAAAAGTGTTCTTTCAGTTCATTATCATCATTTTTTTTGCATAAAATGTCCTTTGCAGTTGAGTAATGAACCCTATGCTACATATATAGAACCCTTTTTTCTAAGAGATGTCTGTTACATTTTATTTTAACTTTATTTCAATTAACAATTTTCTTTAGTTTTAGAACATAACTAAATTTCTAAAATTTTCTAAACTAAATTTTTCAATACCAATATTTTCTTAATTTATGTATTTTTATCATGTTTATTTTATATTATACACACTTTGAATAACTGCCAATTAAACATTTTATACACAAACCAGGTGTTTTTATTACACATCTTTTTGAAAATTATTACACATCATTGATGCATGCAAACATGCTTAGCCCATTTTTCCCATAATCCTCTGCAATGCTCAGATACCATCAGCATTTATTTGGGCCAATGAAACCACTTGACATGTAATTGAATGCCAGAGAGAAGATAAAATAATTATCAGGTTACAAGTTTAAGAAGCAATTATGAGATGAAGACACACTCTCACTCGATGAGCTCATCAACATCCCATTAAACTAAGCAGAGACGACATACAGGAAGTAGATGTGGAAACCCGAGAGGGAAAACTGAACCGTTTCCTCATCAGCAGCCTATCCAGCCAAACCCAATGTATCAAAACTGAATTATATTTCAATGGTTTTATGCTCTTAGAAGGCAATAACTCACTGCACAAAACACATTGAGGTCAAAACAGACCTTGTTTATCCTCACTGCAAGTCAAATCACATTTATTCCTAAAATGCTGAATACAATACAGATTGTTTCAAAGCAGATTCACAGAATAAAGCAGGAAAAGAACCATCAATTCATCCATTATGAAACATTGGATTTCAGCTAAAAAGCAGAACTACTGTACAGAAGACAACAGTGTCATTTCTGTTCAATGTTAATTCAGTTCAATAACAGTAAAAATGTTGCAAAGTTTTGATGATGTTATTATGCAGCTCAATTAAAGTTTTAGTGCTAGGATACAATAATATTATTACTGAATATTAGTTGTGTTTATTTTCACTCTAAAAAAAATGCTGGGTTGTTTTAACCCAATTTTGAGTCAATTATGGACAACCCCAAACGTTGGGTTAAAAATGTCTATAAAAAATTTAACCCAATGGCTGGGTTTGTCCATATTTGACCCAAAGTTGAGGTGAACAACCCAGCATTTTTTAAGCCTGGGTCATTTTTTTAATTGAGTTTTGAAGATGAGACACTCATACAACTGAACAGCACTTTGACATCAGCTTTAAAAAAGTGTTTTCTTCTCACTTTTTTGCTATCCTAACTATTCAAGATTATATACTGTAGTTTGTAGTACTTGATTATTTGCATTTATCATTGTTTGTTCCCTGCTGCTCATGACCTGCAACCCATTTTAAGTCACATCCCACTTAGCGATGCTGGTTAACCATTAACCAACAGTACGAATTTTGACAGATTAATAATCAGTTAACTAATTTTTCAAGAAATTTAAAAAATGCTTGCTGCATGGTTAAAATGATATGATACACATTGTTTCTCCTCTTTAAAATGCAATTTTAGTGTTATTTCATAAGCCACATTTAATTATTACTTTTAAAAATAATGTAAAATATCGGTAAATAAAGCGAAATGTTTACAATCATAATATAAACACACTGTAAAAAAAATTTTCAAGATTTGTTATCACAACGTATTTTCTTTTGTCAAATTAACTTTATAATAATTTATTTAGTTGAGATAACTTATTATTTTGAGTTTCTGATGATTAAATTAATCTCCTTCATTGTATTAACTCACTTTTTCCAGTTCAATCAACTTAAAGTTTTAAGGCAACCCAGGTTTTAAGTTAAACCAACAATATTTGTTACAGTGTAGTAATCACAGCATTTTTTCTTTTGTCAAATCAACTTAAATAATTTATTTAGTTCAGATAACATATAATTTTGAGTTTCTGATGATTAAATTAATCTCCTTCATTGTATTAACCACTTGTTCCAGTTCAATCAACTTAAAATTTTAAGGCAACCAGGTTACTTACTTAAGTTAAACCAAAGTAAAAAATATTGTAAGTTTAGCTTTAAAAAGTAAGTAACCTGGTTGCTGCTTAAAATTTAAGTTCATTGAACTGGAAAAAAGTGAGTTAATACAACTAAATAAATTATAATAAAGTTGGTTTGACACAAGAAAAAATTTTGTTATTACTATAGTAATAACAAAATTTTTTCTTGTGTAAATCAACTTTATAATAATTTATTTAGTTGAGATAACATTATTATTTTGAGTTTCTCATTATTAAATTAATCTCCATCATTGTATAACTCACTTTTTCCAGTTCAATCAACTTAAAATTTTAAGGCAACCAGGTTACTTACTTTTTTAAGTTAAACTTACAATATTTTTTACAGTGCACAGCTATATGTGATTTTTGTTTCCCTCACAAATCCTTCCAATTTAACGGTATTCAGTAGGGCTGGGTAAAAAAAATATTGATTTCTCGTATTAATCGAATTCTAATTTTTCGAACCGATATTCGATTCTTAAATCTCAAGAATCGATTCAGTCATCCTGTTTTCATTTGATGAATGAATGGAACATTGTAGCATGCATCCCATCCAATAAATCTAAATAATCTTTGTGCTTTGTGACTATTATTATGAAATAAAGTCTCAAATTTCAATATCCAGCCCTACAGTAGTATTCAGAGACAGAACAAGAAAGAAAACCACAAGTATATAAATACCAAAACAATTTTTTGTTTAATCTAAAGTGAAACCGACACCGATGTTGGTCTAACGTTTTGCATATCGGCCTATTTGTTACTTTTATTTATCAAATGTTATTCTGTTTTCTCCGTTCACAGAAGCGCTGCAAGCTCATGTGACGACGTGGGAATCTAAATCTGGGAAACTAAATGAACATCTATCTATTTGAGAACCACTGCATTACTCAAAGGCCTTCCACATCAAAGTCAATCTATTTTACAAACAAACAAACTGAAATTTAAAGATCAAGAGGGATTTCTGCAGCACTTAGGGCACCAAATGAAACTGTAATCTGTTTGTGTAAAAATACCACCTTGTCAACTCTGAAAAGACAAACACACCAATGAAATCTTACTACAGTCCCAGCTCTCATGTCAATAAAAGTTAGAGGAAAGATGTCCACTAAAAGAGCACTGTGCGGTATTCCCAAGATTTCCAACACGACACCCTCAGGTGCTGTTTCTTTTCTCTCTGTCATCATCTCTCCTTTCACAGATTCATATTTCAAACTTCAAGCAGCTCAAAGAATGGAAACTTGACTCCAAAAAAATGCCTTAAGTCACGTCTCGGTCCAATTATGAAATGAGCTCAATGCAAACGTACCGTGAGAGCTTAAAAGAAGACATAAGACTATTAATCCTGGTGAGACTCATTTGAACTAAAAAGAAGTTCACGGCAAATCTTGCTTTTTTGTTGTATTGTAGAATTGTATTTTAAGCATTAAAGGAGTAGTTCACTTTTTTAAAAACTTTGCTGATAATTTACTCACACCCCATGTCATCCAAGATGTCCACGTCTTTCTTTCTTCAGTCGAAAAAAAATTAGGATTTTTGATGAAAACATTCCAGGATTTTCTCCATATAATGGACTTCAATGGGGTCCAAACGGTTCAAGGTCCAAAAGACAGTTTCAGTGCAGCTTCAAAGGGCTTTAAACGACACCTGATGATGAATAAGGGTCTTATCAAGCGAAACGATCGCTCATTTCAAAAATAAATAAAAAAGTTTAGGTTTTATAAGCACAAATGCTCGCCTTGCTCTGTTCCGATTTGTGAATGAACCAAATGACTCAAAAAAAGATTCGTTCATTTTGAAACTCACTTGGACCTTGAACCGTTTGAACCCCATTGAAGTCCATTATATGGAGAAAATCCTGGAATGTTTTCATCAAAAACCTTAATTTCTTTCGACTGGAAGAAAGAAAGACATGGACATCTTGAATGACATGGGGGTGAATAAATTATCAGCAATAGGTTTTTTAAAAGTGAACTACCCTTTAAATGCACTGAAGAGACATCATCTTTAAACGTAAAGACAAAACTGCTCTGAACTAGAAGGTATTACTACAAATTCAGCCCACACAACACTTCACTTAACAACTCACAAGATCTAATCGGCTTTCTAGATCTCTGCCCTGGAGGTTTTCTTGGTGCTGCTGACATATAAACCATAAAATCTGACATGCATCCACTCTGAACAGGTGCTCTTACAGCCGCAGGGGAACGTCTGGGGTTTTAAACTGACGTGATCACAGTCTGAGTCTGGGAGGTATAACGTTCCTGCTGTATTTCAGAAAAGCTTTGTTACTGCACTTAAAAGAAGAAAAAATATGCAAGAAATGTACAGTAAGTACAATACAGAGAAACTATGGAAGCTTATTTCCATCACAGAATGAGCTTTTTATCTGACAATTCAGAATTTCTTTCTTGCAGTTGGAAATTTACATCTCGCAGTCCTGACTTTTTATTAGAGCCAGACCGATATATATCGGCCGAACCGATATTAGGCATTTTCCAAACTATCGGTATCGGCAGTTATAATGGCCGATAAATGAATATTTCAAAAATAGAATAAAAACAGACGAAACACGCTTGAACCATGTCATGAGTGTTGGAGTTGTATAGTTTGTCCAGTAGAGGGCACTCTGAACCATTCCTGTTGGCAACACTCATTGACTTGGTCACGTGACATACATTGCTTGAATAACAATTAAAAGAACACCCCCATCAGTTCTCTTAACTCAAATAAGCATGACAAAATTTGTGACTATCATGTCCAGTTTTGCTGCTGTTAAATAAGCGGAGAGTGAAGCGGAATTAGCTAGTAATAATTACGTTACATTGTTACAGTGCAGTTGACTGACTGTCCTTTTAACTTTTGACAATGTGACTGAAGTATTTCTTTAATAGCGCGTGACAGTTATAGCAATGAGACGCATCATCTCTCCTTGGCCTGTTATATTGAAAATGTATGTTTTATAATTTGCAATATGGCATTATCCATTGCTAAATTATGGCTCATCCTATGATGCTAACCATAAAGCTAGCGAATGCCACTATCATCAGTCTGTTCTGTTGTGACAATAATAGAAACAAGTTTCTTTTTAAAATGCATTATCATATTTTTTTTTGTTAAAACTAGGGCTGTGCAAAAGTTAACTGCGATTAATCGCATCCAAATAAAAGTCTGTGCTTACATTATATATTTGTGTGTGTTGTATATAATTATTTTGTATATATTAATACCTATGCATGCATGTATATATTAAAAAAATTATTTGCGACTTAAATTATATATATATATATATATATATATATATATATATATATATACATAATATATATACATATATACATAATATTTACATAATCTATATTATATAAATATTTTATAAATGAATAACACATTTTCTTAAATATATACATGCATGTGTGTGTATTTATATATTCAAAATAATTATATACAGCACACACAAATATATTATGTAAACACAGACTTTTATTTTGGATGCAATTAATCGCAATTCATTTTGCACAGCCCTAAAACTGATAAATAACTACAAATAACTAATGTTAGGGAAATCTGTTAATGTTTTGTTGCACATTTCTGAAAATAAAAAATAAATATTGAGGCAGATATATAGAATATGGGATTTTGAAACCAACAAATATTGTGTATTAGAGCATCTCTTTTTTCTGAGTTTATTCTGTTTTTCCACAAATTCTGCATGACTGTAAATTTTGAGAGGAAAAAGTCTAAAGGTTAGGTGTTGTTACATGTGAGACTTTGACATTAAATTTGCAAAACTCAGAATGTTAATGCAAGGGATTTGCATAATTGCTTTGAATCGTTCCGTTCCTGGTAACTGAATATCAGATAGCACTAAATCTGTGCTAAGTATGAGTTAATGGCAGCAGTGCACCTAAGCTTTGACTAGCAAATAGCAAATCTGCTGATAAATGGGCTAGACCAGCTCGAACATGTATATTTGAGTTAAACGCTGCATGAATAAGGCCAAGAATAACTGGACTAACACTTTCATTGCATGGAAAAATGGGAGTAAAAATAAATGGATGATGACAGAATTTTTTTGTATTTATATTTTGTCACAACTCGAAATAACATCACTTGTTTTTTTTTTAAACTGCGTGAAATTGAACATAATGATCCTCAGCGTTTGCTCTGGCTATTATTTCAAGCTTAGAAGTTGAGTAAGCTTCATCAAGGCCCTGATTGTTTTCCATTTCACATCCTGAGTGTAAGACGAGATGATGCTTACCTGTTCGTTCTCTAGCACTCGCCTGACTGTGTGACTGATGCATGCTGGACTGCAGCGCTGCCTGTTCACACAGTTCTGGCTACATTAAACCATCTGCTATTGTTCTAGCAGATTCTCTAACCTTGAGGCAATGTGAACTGAAGACTATTGAACCCAGTTCAGGAGATCATGAGATCCAATAGCTTGTGATCCACAGATAGGATGCCCTTGAAATTATGCAACGGCCAATCGCTTTCTGCAGGAACTGAAAACTGACACTTGACTAAATGCACAATAAAATAAGTGCTTCAGTATTGTTTATGCAACTAAGTGTGACTAAAATTAGGCTGTGAGATTCAATAACCAGGCAATCTACTTTTCTTTCATATTTTTCTATGCTAATTTTGAAGAAAAAAAAAATAGTAATATATGTTTTTCAGAGCTGAGAGTACTGCATTCATATTGGTATAGTTGAATGTATCAAATCAGCAGACATCTTTCATAAACAATCTAGGAATCAAATTATTAAATAGGATTTAATTATGTACAAGCATCTCCGTTCAGCTCAGATTTAATATGGGCCTGATACAGTAACAACCAACATTCATCATGGCTTTAGTATGTCACAAGTCTGTAGGTGTTAAAAGGAAACTAACTACCACACCAGTGAAACATTTCAAACATATTTCACTAATCATCTTAACGCAGTTCACCAAACGATCATATTCTCATTCGCCACTTGAATTGTTTATATAATGCAGAATTAAACCACAAGACTCAGAACAAAGCAAATGATTTAAAGATGTTCTAGCCTATGAAAGAGACAGTGAAAGTGGGACATGCTCAAGGCTAGAATGACTGGTTATATACAATACATCCACAGACTTATACTTTTATACTATTTGGATTCATTTGAGTTTTTTCTAAGGATATAAAACCAAACCTGAATCCTTGAGACTGCCGTGAGACACTCTCTTCAGCACCTGCTTTGTTCTGCCATTACAAATCATATGAAACAACATTTGTCCCTGATATCGGATGATAACTAATGATTGACTGATTTACCAATTTACAGAAGTACTGCTCTCCTTTCCATAAGCTGTAAACTTTACCAGCGCCCTAGAGTTTGGAAAACAATAGAAACATTTCTTATACCACTAATTAGTGGTCAGACCGATATATCGGCCAATATTTGGCATTTTTCAAATATCGGCATTGGCCGATACGTTTTTCTGATTGGCCGATGTGTTGGAAGCGGGACTTTTATTTTAACGGCGCTGCAGACTTTTATTTTGATTGAGACGCGATTGAAACATTTTAAATCCTTTATTTTAAAATACGCTGTGCTATATCCAGTTGCCCACTGTCATAAGCATGTCGTTTTCACTGTGTGCTGTGTTAAATTAGCGTTACCTTGTCAAAAGTTAGTCAAAAAAGTTTTTTTTTATCAGTGCGCATGAAATTACCAGATTACTGAGTGCCCTGTTCCAGTGTTTACTTCATTTTATTCACATTTTTAAACAATGACTTTATTTGTGAAAAAAAAAACTGTAATGGGATTGCAGATTCAAGAAGTTGCCATCTAAAGTATAGAGAATGGGAATCTACGTCATGGCGCAGTGCACTCTGGGTAGCAGCGGCCATATTTTAGGACACGGTTGCCGTAACTAAGGTAAACAAACCCACATGGACCGTGCGAAGATCAAGCACAAGGTTCTCTACCGAGATAAGCTGAACAAGGAAGCAAAGGAGCGCTGCTTAGAGAAAATAAAGGCAATTAACGGGCTCGATACGTACGAACACAAAGAGTGATCGACTGATCTGAACAAGCTATCGCAAACAACATTTCCTGACGTGTTTTCTTACCTTGTTTGTGGTGTGAGCGCATACACATTTGAGCCGGACACACCTCTCTGTCACCAACAACAACACTGCAAGTTAAACTCTGCGTCGAAACTGATATAGCTATATTTTGAGTCTCTTAAACGGGTTAAAAATAAGAAAGCTATGTCAGCAATTGAATTATGCTCTAAAATGTTCAGGTGAAAATTAGGAAAATTATTTCTCTTTTTATGGATAATGAAGTTGGTAAGTCTGTCTATTTAAGCTATGTATTATTATTTTTGATTTATTTCATTTTTTATTTTTATTTTCAATTAATTTTATTCTGATATTTTTTCTGTATAGATGTATTTACGAACTGTAATGCTGTAACTGGCATTCTAATATAAAAAAAGTTGAACTGCGTCGTATAGCCTATATTTTCTTTTTTACTTTAGGAAACATTTTAGTTAAGCTGCTTACTTTTATTAAATGTAATTTCCAGGCGAAAAGCTGTTGTTTTTGTTGCTTCTGCAATGTTCTAGATTAGTTTCTGTAATAAATCAGAATCCGGTTTATTTCCAGGTTTTCACATACGAAGATATTACCTTGGTATATTGGTGCTTAACCGTACACATAAACATAAATAAAGAACTACTAAATAGTTCAAAAGTACATGTCTACAAAAAATATACTGCAGATTTGACTATGATTTGACGTTTCTCTCGCAACCTCCGTGTCCTAAAATCCCACAACGCCTTGCGTTACTGGGTCCCGCTGACGTCACGTTCCCATTCTCTATAGAGGGAATGCGCGTGACGTCACCTCCGGCCGGAGTGCTGCAGTTTCTCACAGTGAGTGGCAAAAAGACTGAGCGGCTGTATATGTGTTCAGCGTGAATGTCACGAAAAACAAACACAACACATATAAAGTGGGAAAGAGCTTTGCGATTGGCTTTACAACTAGATTTGACAAAAAATCTGAGGTATATTTTTACAGACTGCGATAGAAAGAGGAGCAAATGGATCACTGCAATTCACAGAAACAACTGGACTCCAGTCAGCGAAAGGTGGATACCAGTTTTCATTTTGTGTCAATATGCTGAATTTAGCTGTAAAACCATACCAATATATTTTGTATTGTTATATATATATTAACAACTCGTCAATTAAATATGTATCATTCCATATTCTGCATAATTGGATGTTTTTTTTTTAATAAACACTGACTAAAAAAAACTATAAAGTTTTAGGGCTGGACGATATGATGATATATAGGCTATATATAACACTGATATAAGTGATCACCCGGATTTAAACCTATATTGTATTTATATAAAACGTTCACAGGCAAATTTGCTTTATGTTTAGGTCTATATTGCTTTTATTTCCCCGGTGTCGAAATCAGGCAAACATAAATGTCAGGCAACACGATTCCTGGCTGCATGTCAATAATATACATGGATCACGATCTTTAGTAAGTTGTAAGGAACACTATATTGAGTCAAACATTTAATTTAAATTTATAAAATTGTTCGTTTTAGTCGCATTTTCGCAGTTTCCCCTATTAAATCCAGTCACGCAGCAGATCTTTTGCCACTCGGTCAGGCTGAGGGGGTTGTTCCGGCGGGAAAGTCACGTGAATGCATTCCCTCTATAGGGCCTAAGCATGTTTATTTTAAAGGTTCTAAATGTAACTTTTTTAATAAAATGAATCATTTTTTATTTCCTGTGTTTGAAGGGGTTGTAATCACACATTGCAATAATCCACTTTTCGGCTTTTGCCTCTGAAGGCCAATATTCATATTTATATGTGAGGTCTCCCTGTGAAATCCATCATATGTGACGTGCCTGCGCGCTCCCAGCCTCTCTATCCTTATTACAGTATATGCGACCCATAGACAGTAAAAGAAATGGACACAATAACCCCGTTGATTTCAACATGCAACCAATGGCACTTCAGCTGACGACACAGAGTCTGATAACTCCCTAAAACGTCCTGCCTTTAGCACAACACAGACTCAAACACAAACTCCACATAAATATAATAAACACAAAAGTTTTATCTGCTGAAGCTCGTCAGGCAAAACGTGAATCTGATCGACTCCGGACGGCAAACGCGGATAACACATAGGCAACATATTAGTAGGCTACGACATATTAGCAAACTCTAGTGAAATCAGGCAAGGTAAACTCCAGACACTTTAGTACAGTAATGTCACTTCCTACGATCTTACTGATACACTGAAACTGTTCAGTTAAGTTCACTAACCGTTTTCGTTATCATATAGGTTACATTCACCTATGTTGACATTAGAGAAATGGCTTATGCTATAACATCGTATGTCGGCTAGAGCTAAATGCAGTTTATAACATTATCATGGACAAGCACAGAGCATTAGATTCAAACGTCAAGCTGATAAAAGTCAGGCTATTATTGTACCTGCAGTGGGAGTTTACATTAGTTTCCAGGCATGTTGTGTGATTACTTCGCCGTTGCGTTGAAAGTCTCCGTGTGGCTGGTCAGCGAATGCTCGCTCTTGATATCTAGCACGCACACGGACACCGAGCGCTTCTTGTTGCATTCTGAAACATCACCGCTAGAGGCCGCTAAAACTCCATAAAGTACCTTTAAATATTTTTTTAAATATAAGTTTATTAAATGTATCTAATTTGTTTATTTATTAATATTAATATATATATATATATATATATATATATATATATATATATATATATATATATATATATGTGTGTGTGTGTGTGTGTATATTAGGGCTGTTAAACGATTAATCACTGATTAATCGCATTCAAAATAAACAGTTTGTGTTTACATATATATGTGGGTGCACTGTGTATAATTAATTTAATTATAAATACACACACATGCCTGTATATATTTAAGAAATATTTTCATGTATATCCTGTATATAGATTTATATATAATTTAAATTATGTATAAATAACAATATTTTATGTATAAATTATATTTTTTTCTTACATATACATGCATGTGTGTGTATTTATATATATATATATACAACATAATTATACACAGTGCACCCACATATACTATGTAAACACAAACTGTTTATTTTGAATGTGATTAATCACGATTAATATATATATCGGCTTTATATCGGCCATTGGCCACCCCGCTCTTTCAGATATCAGCCATCAAAAAACCCTGATCGGTCAACCACTACCACAAAAATAAAAAAATATATAATATTATTCTTCCAATCCTGTTCTATAGGTATCAGTAATGGCAGTAGCCACTGAAAAACTACTGTTCAGACACAAATGCAATGGCATGATGTGTGAAGACATCTACTGTACGGGCATCTCAAACTTCAGAACTGCTGAACATGAGGCCTGTCCAGGAATTTCACAGCAGCGCAGAAGTTTCCCCAGCACAGGCCACCACGAGCACGCCCAGAACGGGCCCTGAACTCACTTCTGCTGCTCTCACATGAACACAAATGCAGAAGACATAAACAGATTTAAATCATCCTCTCTGTGTGCATGCATTTGACCACTCGGGCCATGAAACTCTCCCTGGCAGAAAAGAGACCTCTTGCACTGATAAAATCTCACCAAAAACACATGCAGCCAAATTGTTAAAGGGGTGGGTGGGGGATCAAACTGACAGCTTTCACCTATAATGAGGAGAAACATGGCTCAAACATGTCACAATGAGTAAAAGTGCATGACCATGAAATGATTTGACTGTACCTGTTTTCTCCTTTTGTATTGGAGGGCGGTGGGTGCAGAATAGTCTGGTTTTCCTCCATCTCAACCACACATTTTGTGTTGAGCTCAATCTCTGCAAGCCAAAAGTTGTTAAAACTTGCCTTAAAGTTCTTATAAGTGGGATATTCGTGTTAAATACTACAAAAAAACGAGTGAAATGTCTATAACACATTTAAATACAGAATTCACAACAACCTCACCTGAACTATATAGCAACTTGTTCCATCTGAAACTGATTTAATCTTTAAATATTAACGCACAGATCTACTTTAAAATGTGTCTTACCTCTCCGGTTCATTGGTCGAACTCGAACCGCCACTTTTACCTTCGTATCAGACATTTTTGCACAATTTTAAAGGCTTTAAAGCGGAGGAGAAAGCCGCTAGCCGCTCTGTACAGCTAGCCGAATAATAACATGCAACTCCCCGCAAAGTCTCCCACAGAAACGTCTGAGGTGCTTGTATCCTGGTGAAATACTCCAACAGTGCATACCCGAGCTGAACAAGCAGTCGAGATTAATCCAAATGAGACGGTGTGGTTGTGTTGTATTCGGGTTAAATGTGTGTGGTTATAAGGATCCTCCGCCGCGGGCAGAGCAGCTCCTCTCAGCCAGCCAGCAGCATCCAGACCGCCATCTTCCGCTGACTGACCCAAAAACACACACAATGTGCAGTGTGCATGAATATGCATGAAAGAAACGGCATGGACTTAGTTCAAAAAGACCAATGAACCACAACGCAGTTCCTACAGAGCGACAAAAAAATCGAGGAGGAGAAAGAGACAATCTTGGTAACGCTTTATTTGGTTACACGACTTTAGCCTATTTTACTGTGTGTCCCGTTACAGTGCAATTATGCATATTACTGAGTAATATTAATTAACTACGTGTACTTAACTATGGATTAGGGTTTAGTTTAGTTGCATGCAATTATGCATAATTACTGTTTTTATGCTACTATGGTAACACTGTAAAATAAAGTGTTACTCTTTATTTTAATGTGTCCTTGTTACACGTTACATGTATTTACTATAGTAACTAGCCTATACATTAGGCATAATTACATGCAACTAACCCTAAGCTGAACTCTATAGTAAGTACATATTATTATTATTTCTCGGTATGTATTATTACACTGTAACAGGGACACATTAAAATAAAGTGCAACCATAAACTTATGCTTATTACTTATCATACTAATTGTTTATTGTGTAATTTAAGCTAATCCTTTTAATTGTTTATCTTGACTTTTCTTCACCCATTTAAATAAAAAGTAATGTTAATGCAAAAACATAACACACAAATATTATTTAATAAGACCAGTTTACAGGAATTAATGGTCAGATAAAAGTATATATTACGTTTTGTACTATGATCCTTGTATAAAATATCTAGCAAATTAAATTTCTTGAGAGAATATTTGAACCTTAGATATACTTCATTTTTCACTTCTCATTTTATGCAGCTATAAAACGCAAACACTTAGTGATACTAATGCACAGTTTATGTCATGACAGTAAAGCACATTAATCTGATTTCCTCTAGTGAAAGTGCTGGTCGTTTTCAGTGAGATGTGTGTTTCGGTAAGAAGTGCTTTATGACGGCGAACACCCCCAGTCTGGCAGGATCAAGGGAAATGGAGCAGAGTAGATTATGGATTCCCTGGGTTGTTTCAATCTCTGTGGATTTAAAATTAAGAATTTACTAAATTTAATGCATGCCATTTTAAATAAGTTTGCACTTAGTGTAATAGCTACGCAGGGCGTATACTCACTTAAAATTATTCAATGTTGCACTGTAACTAACTGTGAAAAGTCATAATTTGTGCCAATGACTGCCAAATTGGTTCCCAACCTTTTACCCATTTTAGGTTTTAGGACCACCATGATAAAAATAATAATTTGTGCGTTATGAGGGGAAAATCAAAGCATATGCTGTATGCATTCAGCTACATCAGTTGACAATTTGATTATACATGCATTGATTGATTAATTGCCAACTCATATATTGGAACCAGTGCCTGAATTTCTTCAGCAAAGAATATCAGGTTGCGATTAACATGCAAATTATTTAATTTATAAGGCGATTATGCATTTGATGATTTCAGATGCATTGTGCCTGCATTTGATGATTTAGCATAGCCTACACTTAATTATCCAAAACGACTTACAGTATACTTATAAGAGGAAATCAAGGACAATCCCACTGGAGCAAGCTTGAGTTAAGTGCATCAATCAATATCAGCCCGGTCTCATCCCAAGACGTCATATGACGCTTTTGCCAATGCGTATACATCGAACGCACATGGCACCCTTTAGCGTCAATATCACACGCATATATATATGGGCAAGAAGGCGCCTCCTAGTGGTATAACCCTAACCCAGACCTAAACCTATAACTGAAGCGTGTTATATTGACGCTAAACTGCGTTCACATCGAACGCGAATAGCGTGCGCAAATTCTGCGCCTGACGCGCCTAGTTTGACGCTTGACCACTTTGTGTTAATTCGCGCGTCAAGAGTGAAACTAACGCACGTAAAAACAAAAGTTTGAAGCGAAATTTACGCTGTGCAGAATTGAAATCCGTTGGCGGCCATTGTATTTATGTCGACCGAGCATTCATCGAGAGAGTCACCGCTCTGTATTTACTCTGGAGAGCAGAACAGCGGCGTGGGGATCATCCTCAGGACCCTTCCGAGGCGAACCGTTTGCCTAGTTTCACCTTTTGTTTGCTCCAGGAGCTGCGCTGGATGACGGCCGCTGTCAGCGGTACTTTTGATACTGTTGATAAAGTGATAAAATATTTGCTTTGTTGTGTTGTTGTGCATAATCCCACCAATGCATTTAGTCATATTACAAAATAATTTATTGAAGCATCCAGACATTTCACCACGTGAGCAAGCAGCTAGGCTCCTGATTGGTTAACGCGGCGCGAATTCACGCCAAAGTTCAGATTTTTCAACTCGGGCGGCAGACGAAATTCGCGTCAAACGCGTGAATGCACAAATGGCACTAACTGACATCATTCGTGCTTAACGCTCCAGACGGCTCGAATACGCGGAATGAGGCGTATTCGCTCTCACGCCTCATTCACGCCGCAGGAATTTTTTACGCGCATAACGTGTCTTTGCATTGACTTAACATTGAACTGCACCATAAAGGGTGTCATGTGCGTTGGATGTATATGCATTGGCAAAAGCGTCATTATATGACGCCTTGGGATGAGAATGCGCTTGTCAATACAAATACAATATGCACAAGCATTGCATTTTGTACACTAGCACATACTCATGCATGTATATTTTGTTATAAGTCAAATTCCCTGCAAGTACAACTTATTTGACCAATAAGGAACTCTGTGTGGCTTGAAACTTTCCGTTGATTAACTTTGAGCTTTAGCTACCATGCCACAAATCACCATATACGCATCAACACCTAAACAACACGCCAGAATCACAACTTAATCCACCTAAACAACATGCATTCTCTCATTTCTCACAATACAAGTCATCTTTGTCCGCAGCGTAGAACTTGACTGCATGATCTCCTGCGTCCAGAACCACAAGCACATTCATTGTAGTCGTAGCCAATCCCACGGGATCGCATCAGTCCGCTCACTAGCGGAGTCAGTGCAGGTGCTTTCTCCGGCTTTCCCAAACTCCAGACCATCCCATTCTGTGAATCCCCTACAATCACATCTCCATTTATATCAAAAACCACTGAAGATATAGACAAACTCTTCAAGTTCTTCAAGTTAAGAGCGAAACTGTCCACCTGCGTCAAAGGAACAAAGTCACTATTGAATACTCTCAAACGTGAAACGTCTCCGGCCTGAAAACGTTCAACAACTGCGATGTTTCCCGATGCTTTGCAAGAAGCTACCGAACGCGGACATGTGAGGTCTTTGAAAACCACTCTGTTAACTAGGACTACCCCACGAGAAAAGTCAAATACGATTTGGCTAAGTGTTCCCATCTCAGCGTCGGTCACAAAACACGACCGCAGGCGTCCACGTCAACACCCAAGGCAGCCTAAAGAGTCTCGGATGGTCGCCACCGGACGGCCTTTGGAAGTGAAGACTTTGAGTGATTGGTCACCAGCATCTGTGACTAAAACATGTCCACATTTGGTGAGTGCAACATCAAGAGGGTGACATAAATCAGACGGGTTGTGTCCATAACGTCCAAAGCCATCCAAACGAGTCCCTTGAGCATCAAAAACCGAAATTCTTTTCTCACCATCGTGCACCAAAACAATCTGCCCGGATGTTTTAGAGACTACCATCCCAGAAGGGTTGATAATCGTTCCCCATCCTCCAAAAGCTGACCGGAGATGCAGCAGTCCCAGATCCCAAGCTTTCAGTCCATCCAAAGACTCGATCATACAGCCGGGGACGAGCTTCTGACAGCAGAAGCTCCTGGAGATTCGGTGAGCGCATAGCATTCAGAGGTGCTGCCCACATCCCACGGTTTCCTACAGAAAGGACACTCCAGCTTCTGGTTTTCAGGGTGGGAAAGCGCACAGATGCATTTCAGACACAGCACGTGGGCACAGGGAAGATTTCGGGGCGTGTGGTCTCGTTTCTGAATGGAGAACTTCTCAAAACACACTTTGCACTCCAGCAGGTTTGCTCGAATCTCTGCTAGGATATCTCCCGCACTCACGCGCGCTGTCTCGGACATGCTGATGATCCTGGGCTTTATATAAACACTGGCCTAATTACTGGCAGGAAGAAGGGAAGGATGAGAGAGGGTTTTACGACAGTAGCAATTGATTAAACATGACCACGTGACTTTATAAACATGAGCTGAGGGTCTGTACTGCCCCCGAGTGGTGAGAAGGAAAACTACCAGGATATAAATATAATTGCTTGTATTGTACTTTTTAAAATTATATAGCAATTAAAATCTTTATTATTAACAATTCTTATTACAAAAGTGAGAATTTAAGGGGTAAATGTCCTTGACTGACAATGCATGGTCCTAAAATTGGAAAATATATTCCTGACAGGTTTTGAAAGGTTCAGCCTGTCTGAGATAGAGGTCAACACGTGTCTATGCTGTCTATTTTTGGCTGTCGTGTACACTGTCTGAAACCTGAGGCCATTAGTTAATAGAGTTGGTTAAATGAGCTCACTGTCCACCAATGCAGATCACAGCAAAGGTCAAGCCGGATCATTTTCCTGCACCAAAAATACAGTGTGTGAAGTGCATGTTATTACCACCAAAGTGCATAAACTCTCTGCGAATCAGCATATTAGAATGATCTCTGAAGGGTCATGTGACAATGAAAAGAATGAGGCTGAAAATTTAGCTTTGATCACAGGAATAAATTATTAAAAAACACACACACACACACACCCCGGTCAAAAGTTTAGGGTCGGTAAGATTTTTTATGTTTTTAAAAGAAGTCTCTTCTGCTCTCACCAAGGCTGCAATTTGTTTTATAAAAAATACACAAAAAACACAGTAATATTGTGAAATATTATGACATTTTAAAATGACTTTTTTATGTTAATATATATTAAAATGTAATTTATTCCTCTGAAAAAAAGCTGAATTTTCAGCATCATTACTCCAGTCTTCAGTGTCACATGATCCTTCACAAATCACTCTAATATGATGATTTTATGCTCCAAAAACATGTATGATTATTATCCATGTTGAAAACAGTTTTTTACATTTTTATTTCAGGATTCTTTGATGAATAGAAAGTTCAAAAGAACAGCTTTTATCTGAAATGGAAAGCTTTTGTTACATTAAACGCTATCCTTTAAAAAGTTTGGGCTCAGTAAGAATTTGTATTTTATTTTTGGGGGAAATAAATAAGAAATCAATACTTCTATTCATCAAGGATGAGTTACATTGATCAAAAGTTACAGTAAAGACATTTATAATGTTAGAAAAGATTCTAATTATATAAAAGCTGTTCTTTTGAACTTTCTATTCATATAAGAATCCTGAAATAAAAATGTAAAAAACGGTTTTCAACATGGATAATAATCATACATGTTTTTGGAGCATAAAATCATCATATTAGAGTGATTTGTGAAGGATCATGTGACACTGAAGACTGAAGTAATGATGCTGAAAATTCAGCGTTTTTTCAGAGGAATAAATTACATTTTAATATATATTAACATAAAAAAGTCATTTTAAATTGTCATAATATTTCACAATATTACTGTGTTTTTTGTGTATTTTTTATAAAAAAATTGCAGCCTTGGTGAGCAGAAGAGACTTCTTTTAAAAACATAAAAATCTTACCGACCCTAAACTTTTTAATCGGTAGTGTGTGTGTGTGTATATATATATATATATATAATATATATATATATATACACACACACACACACACACATATATGAAATACAAACAACTGTATACTAATTGTCATATCTCACTCAGAGTAAACAAATTACTCGTTGTATTGGTTAGAACACACTGAAATAAAAAGGTAAAAAAGCAAAATAAATTTACAATTATGAAAACACAAAGTCACGAGAAACAGATGAAATTTAATCTTAAAATTCAGTTACATCCCAAGTAGTTGCATGTAAATTCTGAGCAAACAAACAAACGTCATATATATTGAGAAGCTGCAAAGTTCAGTCACGTTGTGCCATTCTTCACCAAAAACTAGTCAGTTAATATTACTGAAAAGACAAACACTGATTCGTTTACAATTTATGTGAAATGTACAAATCAGAAGCATGACAAAAAGGCATTTAAATGTTTCACAGTGACTAAACGGACACAAAACAAGTGTTTTGGCAAATGGATATGTAGAGTCATGTGATGCTCCAACTGTCATGAAGGACATTTATGCGGAAATGAATGCACAGGACATGGTGTTGGATTATGAACACTAGTAATGGAAGAATATATATCAACCAGGTCGATAAGTCTACCAACATTTTTCGGTTATTATCGGCATAGCTGATAAACGTGCGATTAACAAAAACGTTTCAAATTAGTCAACGCATATTATTTTGAATTGAGTAAACAGTAAACAAAAATGGGTGCAATACATTTGAGTCTGTGTATATTACAGTAACTGCATTTAAATTATATTAAATGATACCACACACATCGGCCACACCGCTCTCTAGTCATCATATCAGGAAAAAAACACTATTGTACACAACACACACACACAAAGTAATAAAGGTTACAGGTGATAGTAGTTACACATGCATGCAGGCACACGATATCAGTGTTAAACGTCAGTCTAAAAAGGCTTGAATACTGGTTTAAGGGTGTGTGGTGATCGGGATAATTTTAAACAAACATGGAATAAAAAATAAAAAAGTAATTGCGACCTTTTATCTCACAATTCCAAAAAAATAAATAAAAATCTCACAATTCTGAGGGGGGAAATATAGTCAGAATTCAACAAAAGTTACATTTGTGAGTTTTTCATTTCAACTTTTCTTCTCAAAAATTGAGATATAAACTTAAAATTGTGTGATAACAATTTTCTCAGAATTGTAATCTGAAATTTTTTACAGAAATGTAAAAAAAAATACAATTGCGAGTTATAAACAGTTATAAAAACTTATATAGACTAATAAACTCGTAATTGAAAAAAGAAGAAATTTCAGAAATTGCCACCTCAAAAGCCAGAATTGTGAATTTTTCATCTAGCAATTCACTTTTTTTTCCTCAAAATTGTGATATAACCTTAAAATTGTGTGATATAAACTAAATATTTTGGGGGAAAATCCTCAGAATTGTGATTATCACCAATTATGAAAACTTATATAGACAAATAAACGCATAATCGGAAAAAAAAGAAGAAATTTCAGAAATTGCCACCTCAGAAAAGTCAGAATTGTGAATTTTTCATCTAGCAATTAACTTTTTTCCTCAAAATTGTGATATAAACTTAAAATTGTGTGATATAAATTAAATATTTGGGAAAAAAATCCTCAGAATTGTAATGTAAAAAAAATAAAATAAAATAAAAAAAACGTACAATTGCGAGTTATAACCAGTTTTAAAAACTTAAAAATCTAAACGCATAATTAAAAACAAAAGAAGAAATTTCAGGAATTGCCACTTCAGAAAAGTCAAGAATTGTGAATTTTCATCTAGCAATTCACTTTTTCCTCAAAAGTGTGATATAAACTTAAAATTGTGTGATATGAACTAAATATTTGAAAAAAAAATTCTCAGAATTGTGATGTAAAAAAAACAAACATACAATTGCGAGTTATAAACAGTTATAAAAACTTAAATAGACTAATGAACAGCAATTTAAAAAAAAAGAAAATTTCATAAATTGCCACCTCAGAAAATCTGAATTGTGAATTTTTCATCTAGCAATTAACTTTTTTCCTCAAAATTGTGATATAAGCTTAATTTATAAGATATAAACTTAGTTTGTGAATTGTAAAAACTCAAAATTGTGAGATATGTGATATAAAGCAGCGATTGCGAGAAAGTCAGAATTGCCAATTCTTAATCTCTTTATTTCTCACAATTGCAAATTTATATCTCACAATTCAGACTTTTTGTGCAATTTTCTCTCACAATACTTTTTCTCTAGAACTAGTCAGAATTGCAAGATGAAAAATTGGAAAAAGCCATAATTACCTTTTTTATTTTTATTCCATGGAAACAAGCTTCAATAGAAATTGATTTTCGCAGACATGCAAAACCAAAAACGTCTCTCAGGTGAACATAAAAACGACAGCAGCAGCAGAAGAAGAAGGTCACTGGAGAAGCAGAAACACTGAAAACAAACGTCACACAGTAAAACATCAGTGAAGCCACTAAAAGTGTTAAAACACTTGTGCGTCTTACGAGATCCTGCATTCATCTCTCATCCAATCTGATTCCTTTAAAGCAGCTTCACCTAGAAACATTCAACTCATGTCAATCATAAACGGATTTAGTCAGAGTACTGGCCAGGAGTGGTCTTCCTAGATAGTACACATTAAATGGACCATTACTGTAATCTGACATACACAAGTTTGGGGTCTGTAAGATTTTTTTTTAAAGAAATGAATACTTTATTCAGCAAGGATGCATTAAACTCATCAAAGTGACTGTAAAGACATTTATAATGTTATAAATATTTACATTTCAAATAAATGTTTTTTTCTGTTCAAAGTTCAAAAATATGCAGCAGCACAACGGTTTTCAACATTGATAATAACCAGAAATGTTTCTCGAGCAGCAAATCATCCTGAAGGATCATGTGACACTGAAGACTGGAGTAATGATCACAGGAATAAACTACATTTTACTATATACTAGAAGACACTTATTTTAAACGGTAATAATATTTCACAATATTACTGTATTTTTGATTCAAATGCAGCCTTGGTGAGCAGAAAAGACTTCTTTCAAAAACATAAAATCTTACCATCCCAAACTTTACATATTAATATTGTTTTATTCCTTAAACAACAACAAAAACAAAAAAACATGCACCAGTGAAACATGCACAATAAGACCAGTAGAAAGTATACATTTTGATTTCTGACATCATTTGTAGACACATTATGATATGAATAACAATGTGAAATCGCTCAGCATATAATACACACTGTTGATAACATAAAATACAGACACTTCCGGAGTCACGCATGCTACTGGAGAACACGGTGATTCACAGCACTGCTCAGATCTAACGTGTTAACCAGTCTCTCCATCTAAACACTGGACACACAGTATTGCCTATTCAAACCGCTCTGATATCTGAAATGTTTCAAACTAAACCTGAGACAATCTCACCATTCATAATCACAGTCATCTGATGTTCCCTCCATTAACAGGAGCGACACCTGTGCAAACGTTCCCGTCTGAGGAAAAACGCTCAAAGCCTTCCCGAGACGGATTATTTCTCCACCCCGTTGATGGTTCTGTATGACGGTTCCGAGTCCCTCCGCTTCCTGGTGGAAGAGTAAGTTGTGCCGTCCATCTCAAACTCCCCTACAGCACAGTTGAGTTAAACACTGAAGAAGTTCATGCACAGATGCAAAGTATAATGCATGCACATTTAGCCTAAAAATTGAGTTGCATACTGATATTTAAATTTTTTTTGCAATATATAGCATGCATATTGTAAACGGTAACACTTACGTAAAGGGGTGTGCATAAGACTAACATGACATCTTCATAATCATGACATGTTACGAATATGAAGGAAGTTTTATGCATGTTTATGCACAAGAGACACCGAACAGGTTATGATGAATTGGTTTATGTCAAGATGTCATAACAGACATCTCAAACAATGTCATATTTGCATTCAAAATGTCATTATTGAGCGAAAGACACTTAATGACAGTCGTCGTAAACATGCATAAACCCAATTTCATATTCAAGACATGTCATGTCATGGTTATGAAGGGTCATGCCAGTCTTAATGCACACCCCTTCAAGTAAAATGTTATTTTATTTATTTTAGTTATATTAAAATTTTTAATTTTAAAAATGTATTTGTTTGTTTTTAGTTATGTTCATTTTTGTTGACTTTTTAATTACTTTGTCATGTGTTTATCATTTTTTTATTTTCTGGGGGTTTTTTTATTTAAAAAAATTGCTATTTAAGTTTAATTTATTTTTATATCAGTTTGTATTTATTTTCAGTTAATATATTTAGTGCTTCAACTTAATTTAGTTTATTGCGGAGGCAACATTTAAATTTTTTTGCTTAGCTTAGGTTTTTAACTATATAGACTAATATTTATATTTTATTTCAGCTTTATTTCATGTTTTTAATAGTTTTATAGTCAACTAAAGGCTGCCATTTTTTTGATAAAAAATACACAAAAAACACAGTAATATTGTGAAATATTATGACAATTTAAAATGACTTTTTATGTTAATATATATTAAAATGTAATTTATTCCTCTGAAAAAAAGCTGAATTTTCAGCATCATTACTCCAGTCTTCAGTGTCACATAATCCTTCACAAATCACTCTAATATGATGATTTTATGCTCCAAAAACATGTATGATTATTATCCATGTTGAAAACAGTTTTTTACATTTTTATTTCAGGATTCTTTGATGAATAGAAAGTTCAAAAGAACAGCTTTTATCTGAAATGGAAAGCTTTTGTTACATTAAACACTACCCTTTAAAAAGTTTGGGGTCAGTAAGAATTTGTATTTATTTTTGGGGGAAATAAATAAGAAATCAATACTTCTATTCATCAAGGATGAGTTACATTGATCAAAAGTTACAGTAAAGACATTTATAATGTTAGAAAAGATTATAATTAAATAAATGCTGTTCTTTGAACTTTCTATTCATCAAAGAATCCTGAAATAAAAATGTAAAAAACTGTTTTCAACATGGATAATAATCATACATGTTTTTGGAGCATAAAATCATCATATTAGAGTGATTTGTGAAGGATCATGTGACACTGAAGACTGGAGTAATGATGCTGAAACTTCAGCTTTTTTTCAGAGGAATAAATTACATTTTAATATATATTAACATAAAAAAGTCATTTTAAATTGTCATAATATTTCACAATATTACTGTGTTTTTTGTGTATTTTTTATAAAAAAATTGCAGCCTTGGTGAGCAGAAGAGACTTCTTTTAAAAACATAAAAATTCTTACCGATCTTAAACTTTTGACCGGTAGTGTACATTTGCCAAAATTCAAAATCCAAATATGCTTGACCTTTCATTTCCAATGTGACGAATGTACTTATCATATATTCAAAAATTCAATAAAATAGTATGCAATATAAAGACGTTGCCAAGTCTGAGAACTTATTCCCCACACGTCTTCTGCTCGTCCTCCACAAGAGGTCACAACACTACAGGTTAGACTCGCTGAAGTCTGTAAACTGACATCAACATGCTGGTGTGTATGATCTAGTGTTTACCTTTGCATTCAGACACGGAGTCACCCGGCTCAGAGTAAAAACTGTCATCACACTCCGAGAAGCTCTATGGAGGTCAAAACATCATGATGTAGATTGAAAAACTCTTATGATTCACTTTAGCACTGCTTGTATAACCTGCTGTAAAGTCAGTTTTTAAATTCACATTTAAAGGCAACAGGGTTTGAGGTCACAATTGTTAATGGCAAAACAAATGGGGAAGAAACAATATAATGAAAACTCTTTCATGTCATTCCAAGCCTGTATTCAATGCAACTTTAAGTGGCGAGCATCAAAACACAGACTAAAGGCCCGTACACACCGGGACGAATATCAGCACGCGTTATTCGTCGGCGTTTTCAACGCGTTTTTTGTGTTCATACCCAAGCGTTTTTCGCTGACGATGAGCCGAGTGAACATGCAAATTCATTCCTTGACATTAGATGGCGCTTAATGTAAAACAGAAAAAATAATAGAATCCTATACTAGGGTGATCATATTCATGTCTCAACATGTTTTATTATGACATATTAAAAAAAATAATGAATGAAATAATGATAGAAATAATGTCTTCTGTTTTAGAAAAATAAATATATAAATAATAAATAACTAAAAGAAATGCCTCCGAAATGTAACAAAAAAATAGCTCTCACAAACTTACAAAAACGAACTAACAAAATCTATTTATATCTTTCATTTTCATCCTCTTTATCCTGTTTTTCTTCCTCACCTTGTTTGCCCATCTATATTTTGCTATAGAACCGATCTTTTCCAGGAGTTTTTTTTTTTTTTTTTTGAAAACCAGGACATTTTCATCACTTAAAAACAGCCAGGACAGGACGTGAAAACAGGATATGTAACGCAAAGCTGAGATGTTGCCCAGAGATACATAGCACTAGTTGTCGGATGAACAGATGCATGAGAGATGAGAGTTGTCGTATTTCCCGCGTTTAATAAAACCAACTCAAACTTTACACTCGTCCTCATACATGGGGATCAGAGTGAGAAAAATACAAACAAACATCCAACTCTGGTCACAATAGAAAAATAAAATAAAAGAAAGAATATAGAGTCAGCAGAGCGGTTATCTCCTCTCCTCACTTGTCAAAATCTAACTGACACTACTCACACTGCGCAGTTCTCATCTCAACTCAGATTTCTATAAAGCACAAAGTTACACATGTCCCAGGAAAACAGGACTGTTGGTCACCCTATGATACTTTTATTACAGAAATATTCATATAAATATTATCATAGCTCTTTATGCTCCGAGACCAGCAGCTATCTTCTTCGCCGTATGTGTGCTCGGCAAGACCGTTTTTGTGTTTGAGCGCCCCAAGTTATGCTTTACTGTAACTTCAGAAGTACCAGACACGTGAGCAAAATCGCCAATCTCGTTGGTCGGATAGTTTTTGACGCGGCGCGTCAAACCAAAAAAAACGAACCCGAGGCGTTTTTTTAAAAATGACTCTTTTACGCGTGGCGTTTTCGCGTCGGTGTGAACACTCACATTGGCGCCCATTGTTTAGTCACGAGGCGTTAAACGTCCGACGAATATCGCGCGCGAAATTCGTCCCGATGTGAACAGGCCTTAAGAGGCCGTTCATATAGAATCCGTTTTTCCATTCCAGTCAGCTACTTTCACATTTTTTTCTATGTAAACAAGTGTTAGACGGACGTGTTTGACCCAGCGTGCCGCACAAGCCCTGAAAAGTGAAGCAAAAAAAAAAAAAGTGAAGTCTTGATCGCCCCCGGTGGCCAGTCCTAGTATAGGTCATAAACCCCGCCTCCCAAGTTATTCAACGGTACAATTAAATTACACTTCAAATATCGTTTTTCCAAATATGGTTTCCGTCATTTACTGTAGTTTATATCACGCTGATGTAATTTCAAGAGTTTAAAATAAGTTTGTTTTTAGCTTGTTTTTTGATGCGGTGGTGTGACGTCATGATTGACAGGTTCTCTAAGCGAAGTAATCAATAAAGCACCAACAGACTTTTTTTCAGGATCTTCGGAGGACTGAGGAGATTGGAGCTTTAAATTTAACATATAAAGTTCTATAATTAATTTTTTTTAAAGTGCCAGAGCTGTGCTGGCGATTGATTCTGCGAGAGTGAGGGCGGGGCCTTGATTTCGCCGCTTTACTTCCTGCTCCCGACTGCGCATGTCTGGTCCCGAGATCGCTTCTGCGTAGACTCAAGTCCCAAGATGTCAGCGCCATATCGGGACACTGGCGGCTTCAGTTCTGACCAATGGAAGAGAGCGAAGGGCGTCGTTCCACACAAAAAGTATTGTCGTCACTTGATAAAGTTAAAGGGTTAGTTCACCCCAAAATGTAAATTACTATATTACAATAACAATAACTTTTACATTACAATAACTTTGAGGCCAACAAGTTTCAATCCCTCAAGAAGCCTATGGACTAGTATGGAGGAGTGATCCAGCTCTCAGATTTCATCAAAAATATCTTAATTCAGTATTCCTAAGATGAACGAAGGTCTCACGGGGTTGGAACAACATGAGGGTGAGTAAATACAGACAGAATTAACATTTTTGAGTGAACTATCCCTTTAAACTACTCATGACCACCGTTATTAGGATTTATCACATGCTGTCAGAAAAAATATCGATATTTATACGGAAATATATGCAACTATTCCAATAGAAACAAGGAAAAATAAGGAAAAATATCTGCCAATGGGGTCAGAAAATTCCTCCTCTCCCCTTAAATCCTTTTCCTTTGTCACAATATGCTTTAGTTTTGTGTCCTTTTGTTTTTTCAGGAACAAGAGTGAGTGTGAGTAAATGACGACAAAGCCATGACTCACCTTCTCTCTGGGCCCGTAGTTTTCAGCATACCAGACCATCCCATATAGACACAGGAATGTGATGGAAGCCTTCAGATGAGAGGGATAAACAAAGACTCGATCAATTACACATCAGCAGCTTTTGTGTTCACACAAAAACACTCTCTGAAAAGACTATTTTCAGGAAATCTCCTGCCACAGATGCCAAAAATAGCTTTTTGCTGAATGAGTAGAAATCAGAGTCATAGTGATGCAATGACAAGCTCAAAGTGAAGACAAAAAGTGAAGGAACTCACCAAACACAAGAGCCACAAAAACACATAGAGAATTTGCGTCTTGGAAAACAAGTCTTGTCCGAATTTAATGCAGGCTAACGCCTCCAGGAAAGCTATTGCCCTGTTGGAAAGAAGACAAGAGCGTTTCTACTGGACCTTGATTGTGGCAACGTAAAGCTGACGGATGTTAGATGATCTAACCTAGATGTTTGTGACAAGATAACGTGAACTGCACACAATCTAGGTCACTGTCTTATATCTGAGATAACGCAAATAACAATAGAGCAGCAAAGCCCACCAAAGCGCTGCAGTGGAACATAAGCATTCATGCGGGTTTGTGGTTAAACGTTAATTTGAATGAAAAGCCTGCTAGGCTTTCACCTCAAACACTGGTGATACACATGCATGAACATCAGTGCACACTGAAGAGCATGTGTTACTGATGACTTGCTCCGTTACATGGGAGGCGGCTTCACACAAGTCATTTTAACAGGTTTAAACTTACCCAAACACCCAGCATTGTGTCCCGACCCGTTTGCACTGTGTGTCCGTGAGGTATGCATAATACTGCCTGTAGAGCAAACCAGAGAAATGCATCCGATGCACGTGAATAATCAAAGCCAAAATTATCCTTTAATACATGTTCTGGGTCTTGTTGTTGATTCTCTTCATATTGTTTTAGAAGAGTGATTTCCAAACTTCTTTTTTTTCAGCAAATAATATTTATTTGAAGTCTTCCTGAGAATTTATGTTAATATTTCACATACGTTAACACATTTGCATGATCATGGGTCTATGAAATTAAATATTCTTCTACATATTTTTTAGTTTGGTCTTTTTTTTAGTGTTTTATTTTGATTGTTTACACTCAAAACAGTCAGAAGATGGGAATCTTGGGCAGTGATGTCAAATAATTTTTACCCAAAAAATAGTATATATTTCTCCCAACTTGATCAAAGGTAAGATCAGATTTTTTTTAATCAGGCTATTTATTTGTATTTACATTCTCTCACACTTTGTGTATGGCACATAGAAGGCTTTGGGACTGAGAAAACATACTGGAGGTGCAGGTTTACCTTGGGGAAAACACTTTGCTCAAAGTAATAAACTACTAAAAACAAACAAAGTGCATAATCAAATAATCAAAACTCTCATTATGAGCATACAGTTAACTTAGTTTTTTTGTCTTCCTTTGCCATCTCAAAAAAAATTAAAATTATTACACTGTTTATTATAAAATTTATCTTAAAATGCTTACTAATAATGCTAAAACTGAGATAAGTCGATGCTATCACTTGTTGTCTCCTTTCAGCAGAGTTTTAACAAATGTATCTATTTTGCTTCTCACAGCGCAGTCTCATCCCAATTCGTCATATAACTGACGTTTAGGGACGTTCTTTTGACCCATTCGTTAATATACAAAGACTTTTGTAGGCCCCCTTAAACGTTCAGTAGATGACGTTATGGGATCCTAACTCTACCCAGACCTAAACCGAACCCTAAACCCAACTCGTCAAACCTAACTGAGCATAAATAAAGGTAAAGCTGTCAGTTGTCTATGACAACCCAGGGATCAAGTCATCTACCGACGTTTATAGGGGACCCTAAAAAGTCGTATATTGACGAATGGTAAAAGAGCGTCCGCAAAACGTCAGTTATGCTGACGAATTTGGAATGAGATCTGTGTTACTTCTCACCGTGTTTCTGCTACTGTTGTTAAAATAACAGCGTCATCCACAGCTCTTAATGTGGCGCTTTACGTCTTCAGCAGAGAGAAGTAACACGCACTGACCCGGAAAGGGTTAAAATTTGTGGTCAGACCGATATATGGGCCGACATATCGGGCGATATTTGGCATTTTTTAAATATTAGATCTCGGCCGATAAGTTTTTCTGATTTCTGATTGTTGCAAGCAGGACTTTTATTTGACGGCACTGCAGACTTTTATTAGACCTTATTAGATTTATATAATTTATTAAATATTGATAATATTTATATATATATATGTGTGTATGTGTGTGTGTGCATAAATATATATATATATATATATATAATATATATATATCGGCATTATATCGGCATATATCTCTCAGATATCAGGAAAATTAGTGGATGTAGCGTTCAAAGATCATTACAATAAACGACCCTGAGCGCTTGAGGTGTGAACCACTTTGTAGTTTTGACGTGCTGCTCACTTTTAGTTATTTACATTATGATTTAATTAATTATTCGCTCAGTTTGGGAAACCATGGATTAGAAAAAAATTAACAATTTTTTTGGATTTTATATTTTCGGATTTTTTGGATTCATGGATTTTTGGCTGATGTCACAAATCAATAAGTTAATCAGTATTCCCAATGGATAAAAATCAGTTCCAATCTTCATTTGTTCATGTTTTACTCTGAAATTCATCAGACTTTGGAAGAGAACGAGTTGGGAATGGCTTTTTGTTATGTGTGTACCTACCGTACGGTGGGGGCAGTGATGATACCGATGAACAGAATTCTGCACCAGCTGAGAGCGTGGCATGCTGGGAACACAAAGATGTGCTTCAGGAAGAACGTGTTCAGCTCTGTTAGCTTGAGTGAGAGAGAGAAAAAAATATATTTTATGCATTGAACCAAAGCTAAAAAAAAAACTAAATAAAGAACTGAGGCAAAAATGAACTGCAGAAGTAAATGAATAAAGTTCTGTGTAAAAAGGAATAAGAAATGTTATGCAATAAACCAAAAGAAAAACGAATGCAATTTTACAATTACTAAACTTCAATAAAAATCTATTTGTTAATACCAACCTGTTCATTTGCCTTTTGTTGCGACTGTCACATAAAACTTGTATAAAAAATATTGATAAACTATAAATGCATGGAAATGGTTTCAAACTGACTTTTAGATATACCTGTTGTCAAGTATATTTTATTTGTTTATTTAAGATTTAAGATATTTAAGATTCCAAGATTTTAAAAAAAGTAAAAAAACAAACAAAAAAAAATAATAATTTGCACGCAGTCATTCTCTTTTTATGTTGTTGTCGTTGCCAGACCTACTTAAACCAAGGCTAATGATAATTCTAAACCATCATACAAAAAGCAAGTGGAAATGACTACTTTTAAAAGAAAAGAAAAAGTTGCATTTGTAATAAGAATCATAGCGCAGTTCAGATTATGCTTCAAAGATTCACACGAACACCAAAACCAGTATTCAGTTGTCAACTAATTTGGTCACAGTCTCTGAAGTGGAAATGGAGGGTCCCCTCCTCCGAATTCCCATTTCAAAGACATTTAATTACTATTTAAAGGGCCCTCAATAGGGAGCGAAGAGACCAGCCTGCTCTCCCACAATAGAGAATGAAGAGCGTGCTTTCATCACCATGGAAACGAGTCTGCACTGCATTGTCTCTCAGCGAACTCGTATGACCCTCATTTCTGAGCTAGTTAAAGCCAATCAAACTATTTTTTATGCCAACCATAAAAGTTTAAATATTTAACTTTTAAATACTGTTAAAAATCACTTTTGAAATATTCTGTTTGGAAGTTCAGAAGGACCGACACAGACAACAAACGTGTAGCCAGTCAGTTCAGGGCGGGGGCGTATGACGGTGGAGGAGAGAGAAGAGCAAGAGTAGAAACTGAACTGAAGAAAGACTGCAGAAATAGAGATGGAAGAAATCACTGGAAAGTGAAAGGGTTATGTCTGGGAAAGGTTGCTTTGATTCTGGTTTGACACCGTGTCCCAACCAGATGCGATAAGATTCCAGTGATAAATAATCACTGGACACACTAGACACACGACGTGACTGTGAGATGTCATCGAAAATCAATCAAAACCCACAGCCAATCAGAACAGCAAGTGCACAGCACCAGAGAGAGTAATCTTGACCAGTAGCACCTCATTGCAGAACACGAGATCCAGGGGCGGAGTCAGATCCTGACCTGAGGGGTGGAGCTGGGTAGGTTTAAGGGTGGGTTTAAGAACAGGGGGTGGAGCTGGGTAGGTTTAGGTATATGTAAGGTGGGAGGAGTTGGATCTGGATCAGACTCCTCCCCATGATTTCATGTTCTGCAGTGAAGACCATCTCATCTTGACGGCACTCGCAAGAAACTGGATAAGCTACATAATCAAATTCACAAATATAACACCATTTAAACATTATTAAAAATACATAGGCTGAGTTACTAAAACAATCTGTCAAATAATACACTTGTTTGTTCACAGTTTGAATGTTCTTGTTTCCATTACATTCATTTCAAGATCTGAGGAGAATTAAAGGAGTAGTTCACTTTTAAAAAAACTTTTGCTGATAATTTACTCACCCCCATGTCATCCAAGATGTCCATGTCTTTCTTCTTCAAGTTGAAAAGAAATTAAGGTTTTTGATGAAAACATTCCAGCATTTTTCTCCATATAATGGACTTCATTGGGAACCAACGATTCAGAGGTCCAGAAAACACTTTCAGTACAAACTGCAAACTGTTCAAAGGGGTTTTAACGATTCCAGATGATGAATAAGGGTTTTCAAGTGAAACGATCACTCATTTTATTTAAAAAATAAAGTTTAAGTTTTATAAGCGCGAAATGCTCGCCTTGCTCTGTTCTGTGACGCACGTTTGTGACTCTCCTGTTCAAACTCGTTCATCAAAATGAACAGAATATTTTTCTGAGTCAATTCATTCGTTCAATTCATTGAATGAACCCAAATGACTTAAAAGAGTTCGTTCATTTTGATAAAATGAGTTACGAATAGGAAAGTCAAAAACATGCGTCACAGAACAGAGCAAGGCGAGCATTTGAGCTTATAAAACTTAAACTTTGTTATTTTTTATTAAATGAGACGATCGTTTTCGCTTGATAAGACCCTTATTCATCAGTCTGAAATCGATTAAAAAGCCCTTTGGAACAGTTTGCAGTTTGCACTGAAACTGTCTTTTGGACCTTGAACACGTTTGGTTCCCATTAGGTTGAGTATCGTTTAAAATTTAACGATTCTGATTTCGAATCCGATTCCTTATTTCGATTCCGGTTCCTAACGATTCTCGATTCCGAATTCTTTTTACTCCTTTCTGAAGGAAATACTCCTTCTGTCACAAATACTCCTTTTGTCAGAAATGACAAAAAATTCAAAGTCGACCGACTGTGAATCTCGAAACTACAGAAGTAAAAATCGATTACAGAAAAACACAAAAGTTAGTCCCGGTTCCAATCGGATACTCGATTCTGAATACCCAAACCCTGCGTTCCCATTGAAGTCCATTATATGGAGAAAATCCTGGAATGTTTTCATCAAAAACCTTAATTTCTTTTCAACTGAAGAAAGAAAGACGTGGACATCTTGGATGACATGAGGTGAGTAAATTATCAGCAAAAGTTTTTTGAAAGTAAACTACTCCTTTAAAACTGTAACAAAATACTTTTACTAACCTGCCAAATGATCATGAACAGATAGACTCCCGTCACCCTCTGCAAGGAAGACTTGGGGTGGAACCAGCGCACGTATGTCCAGCTGGCAGGCGTGAACTGTAAAACTGCACGTTTGATCTTTCCCGTGGTGCTGTGGATGTCTCTGTTCAGCAGAAAACACAGTTTCCACAGTTTCTAGCCACTGTAAACACTGCAAAACCCAGTTCTGAAATGAATCAGATCTCTTACTTGATACTGGCCCAGTGATACGTGCGCATCTCTAAGAAACGGCAGACAGTCATTCCCAGCCAGATGCCTCTCCGTTACACAACAAAATATCCAGGATTACTCGATCCCACCAGCACTCCGCAAAATTAGGAAGAAGATGCATGAAGAACAACTGTACGGAGAGATTATATTTGTGTATTATTATTGACTCACCATTAATTTAAACTGTGTTTGCCATTAACATCTTTCACAAGGAATGTGATACTGTAATATGCATACAAACGTGCATCAAACTAGGGCTGTGAAACGATTAATCGCATCCAAAATAAAAGTTTGTGTTTACATAATATGTGTGTGTAGTGTGTATAATTATTTTGTATATATAAATACACACACGTGCATGTATATATTTAAGAAATATTTGCATGTATATACTTTATATATATTTACCTTATACATAAATTACATAAATACTTGATATTTTAATATTAAATATATACATGCATATGTGTGTATTTATATATACAAAATAATTATATAAACACACATATATTATGTAAACACATTTTATTTTGAATGCGATTAATCACGATTAATCTTGTCACAGCCCTATATCAAACTCAAGAGGTTTATTACCATATTGTGGTATTTAATTTAAATAATTATAATTTATAACTGAATGAACAGAGCTCTGCACCGGTGCCACTGAGATCTACAGATCTGATTTGGTAGCGCTGGGGGGATTTTTAATCATAAAATCACTATTGTTTTGCAATAATAAGTGCAGCAACTCATAATGTGTAACATTTGACAGTAAAGCACTGAGCAGATATAGAAAAAAAATACTTATTAACAATAGTAACATGTGAAAATCTGATTTTTAAAAATGTTAATAATTATAACATTTAAATTGGACAATATTTACAGATTTGAAGTGATGGAAAAAATGTGAAGCCCTTTAAAAATCTTTGAAAAAGTACTTGAAAATTACTCTTGTACAAACCCTTAATGAATAACGTAAACCCATTAGACTATTACCGTTAGCATTGCTACATTAAATCCATGGTGAATGTTGGTGATTTGTGAACTGAAAAGCCTTCTATAACTTGTTTGTTCATGGCACAATGTTTTCTCACAGTTTTATCGTCAGTGCTGTTTGATCTGATATCTGTGGTTTATAACAGAGACGTCTGAGCCGAACGCTTCACACTGAGATCTCGCTGCAATGCTCATTAACGGAGTGTCAAATGTCAAACACTTTCTCACTGAGATCTCTCGGTGCTTTGTAGTAACAGTGTTGTGTGTTTGAGATTGGCCTGTGAAACCTTGTTCTGAGCTCGTGCTACACTGTCTAAAAGGACCAAATGAGTAGAGCGCTTTAGTTTGTATTGCTGTTTTTATTGTTTTATGTTTCTCATATGCAGCCGCTAGTAAAAATGTATATAAACACCAGTATTCCAGTATGAACCAGTATGCCACCCAGCACTTCATGTTATATGTGAAGGAAGGACGCTTCAAATGAAGATAAGGACCAGTAGCAGGTTTACCTCGTGAGCTCCCAGGTGATGCTGATGCTCCAGCACAGGCCGTAGCTGCGGATGAGCAGAGCCTTCATCCCCCAACCCCAGAAATGACTGAAAGCGAAGATGTCAAAGTGGCTGAGGATTCGCTCCCATGTGATCACATGACAGTTCACCGCATACTCCTGTCAATCATCACAACACCAGAAGGACATCAGTGACATGTTTAACACTCGCTTAAAATTGCTATTGTGGGCTTAACAAAGTTGAACGTAAAGCATCCTTTTGAGATTTGGGACTTATTTTAGTATCATTAATTTACTATTATTGTTTTTAGGGACAGTTTGAATGTTTTTTATTATTATTGAAATTTTAGTTAAGGTTTAATTGATTTTGAAAAGGCAAGAAATACTTTCATAATAATAATATAAATCATTTAATTAAATGTGAAATTCTGAAGTAATCTTATTTTTAAATAGTATTTCTTGTAAAACACTGCAATAATCTTATTTACAACTTTGAAAAAAAAAAATAAAAAAATATATATATATATATATATATATATATATATATATATATATATATATATATATATATATATATATATATATAGGGCTGTGCATCCAAAATAAAAGTTTGTACTTACATAATATATGTGTGTGTGTGCTGTGTATAATTATTTGTATATATAAATACATATGCATGCATATATATATATATATATATATATATATATACACATATATATACTATATATATATATATATATATATATATATATATATGCATATATAAATATTTTGTGTATATATATATATATATATATATATATATGTATATTATATATATATATATATATATATATAAATATTTTGTATATAAAAAACACATTTTCTTAAATATATACATGCATGTGTGTGTATTTATATTTAGAAATAATTATACATATACACACACATATAAATTAAACACAAACTTCTATGTTTGGATGTGATATATATATATATATATGTATGTGTGTGTATATATATACATATATATCGTATATACATATATATATATATATATATATATGTAATACGAATATATATAATACGATATACATACACACACACAAAATATTTGTATTTGGTTTAGTGAATTATAATAATCCTGTATGTATAAGCTCTAGCAGAAGAGAAAATATTTTGTCCTTTTTAGGACTTAATCATAATGACATTATTTTAATGTGTGGGTGATATTAATTTGATAGTCATATTTCCCTGAACATCACTGACCATGATGTCAGCTTCCCGTTTGGCATAGCGAAGGTTGGGATTCAGCCAGTACATGACAGACTTCACCTGCTCCCAGTTCAGGAAGATGATGAAAACGAGGAAGAGGAAGTATAGCACACTCAATCCTGCACAACAACATTAAACATGCACTTCAGAAAAGATGAAGGTGGAAAATTACATGAACCTACTAATTAATCCAACCAATCAGATATACCCTCATCATTTATTCATGTTTAAAAAATAATTCTCACAGTGTATGTTTATCATTAAGCTTCATAATTGGCCATCAAGGTCACATGAACACGTCTGATCCACTCACCGAACACTATACGCCATATTGCTGGATGGGGTCTTGTAAATCGGACCTGAAAAGAAATTTATGAATAGAGTTATTAACATGGCTTTATGATAGTGGAAAAACATGACATTGCAAAATTTCTTTATTTTATGAAATAGATTGCAATATGAAAAACAAAAAAACACGATTTTTCACCAGATGACATAAATGGCTATATTTGAAAAGACTTAAATAGCTATAAATGAAATATAGCTAAAATTACATTCTAGAGTGAGGCGGGTGAATTTGTTGGGGAGTTGCATCTGTACAGAAAATAAAATTAATAATTAAAAAAAGCAGGCAGAATGCTAGATCTAACCATAACTGACAAACACAACTGACAGTTTTACCTTTCCGTCAAATATTACACAGCAAACATCAATAACAACTTTAAGTTGTCAGATGCTGACGAATAACCATGGTATAAACATGATAATCCATGGTTCTTTGTCTCTGCTTCGATGCATTAAAATAGTTTGATGCACAGCTAGAGTATACTTTATGATTTTATAGTGATTATTAAATACAAATCTTATAGAAACAATATTGTTATTTTATTGTACTGTAAAAACAATAATAATAGAGTATTAATAAAAATTTTATTCTAGTGTAAAATTACAATACTATGTATATTACAATACTAATTGCTAAATATGAAGTCACAATTATGAGAAATAAAGTCGACAATTCTGGCAAATAGTCGCAAATTGCGGAATATAAAGTCACAATTCTGAGAAATAAAGTCGCGATTGTGAAAAAAAGACAGAATTGAGACTTTTTCTCACTTTTTTCTTTACAATTGCAAGTTTACATCTCGCAATTCTGACTTCATAACACATTGCGAGTTTATATCTCCAAATTGAGACATCTTTTCTCATATATGTGATATAAATTCGCAATTCAAGTTATCAGGCCAGTTCTAAGGAAAAAAAGAATAACATTTTTATTTACATTTTAACATTTTTTAGTTTATATCTCACAATTCTGATTTAACAACACGCAACTGAGACTTCACGCAATTCTGACTTTATAACATGCAATTGCGAGTTCATCAGCACAATTCTGACTTAACACGCAACTTGCGACTTTATATCACGCAATTCTGACTTTATAACATGCAATTGCGAGTTTATCGCACAATTCTGACTTAACAACACGCAACTGCGACTTTATATCATGCAATTCTGACTTAACACGCAATTGCAACTTTATAACGCAATTCTGAAAAATAAAGTCAGAATTGCAAAATAAACAGTCGCAATTACCTTTTTTATTTTTCATTAAGTGCCGGAAACAAGGTTCCATAAAATACTAAAAATTAATTTGTTTGATTTTAATTTTATGAATAATCTCTTTTTTATTTTGACAGGTTGTCAGCAAATAAAAAATGCAGTGCCAGTTTTAGACTTAAGTTTAGACACAATGTTAATTTACAGTTCCTTTGCTCTGAAGAAGGGATTTATTTAATAAAATCACAGCCTGCATGACATACGTCAGGCAGCCATGCATCACTAATGTATATTGCAATTTCAATATCATGCAGCCTTAGTTATGCATCTGAACAGGACCATGTGACCATGATCATAAAACACTTATGGCCTGAACACTGACTGGAGCTCTCCGATACCAGCCCGAGTTCAAGACTCTTACCGTTTGGGAAGGCAAGAACACTGATGATCAAGAAAACGAGAATGACCAGGATGAGACCCACCCACAGGTTATTGTCATGGTCTCCATCAGTCTCTGCAACAGAAACATGTGGTCACACACACAAATACACCAGCACAAACAGACCATCTTCATCTTTCTATTTCACAATCGACCTCACACACCCAGAAAAAAAAATCAGTAGATGCACGCAGTCAGACACATCACATAAATGAATGTCGTTTCACTGAAAATTTCAAAACAAAAGCACGAATAATTTATTTTCAAGAACTAACTTTTCCAGAACTGAAAATAAGGGGAACTAACACTTCTGCTTTCAACAAATATTTTCCACATATTCCGCCTGTGCTCAGGTGCAAAAAATCCTTTAATGTCATGATGAAATAAAAAGTAGCGACGGATCTTTCTTCCATATTATGGCATACATCCTAACTTCAGGGGAAGAAAGCAAGGTGGGGACTTTGTAATAAAAAATATAAATACACATACCAATTGCTTACATTAAAGAACAGTAATATGCATTAAGCACAAAGGCCAAAAGCTGCCAAAGTCACCATCATAAAACTAAAATGGACAATTCTTATTTTTAAATGAATATTGCTGTATTTATTATAAATAATTAATCTGTGTACATAATTACTGTTGTTTTATTTATTCATGAGCCTCGTAATCCTTATTCAGAATAACTTCCCCTCCCTCTTGCAGCTCATCTCATCTCTGATGACGTGTTTACTGGCGCGAGGGCGGGGCAACCTGTCACTCACACGAGATCAACCAATAGCAAACCACAACCATCCAATGATTCTTTCTGATGGACAGAACCACCCTACATTTTTTTCTTGTTTCAGACGCAGTTTCATTTTTTTTTTTTTTCAAAAAAGCAACTTCTGTTTCATTCCAACCAATGAATAAATTATAATATGACCAAGTCTCCTGTTTACATCACAGACATGAACCATGATTTGCTACTTCCTAACTTGTAAAAAATGGTGGTATCAGGAGGGGGTCATGGTCTTTCTAGAAAGCATTTTATTGAACAAAAACAATTCCCAGAGTGCACGATGACGTCATCAATATTTTTGTCCGTTTTCCCGGAAGTGATATTCGCACTTCGATAGAAGATCGTTTTTGTCGACTTTAGAAATATACACGCACATAGGTGACCTCAAAACAACAGACACGCACTAAAAGTCACAAAAGACAGATTTCGGACTGAAATGTCGTGCTGCTATAGTAACATGCCGTTACTGCAACTCTTTGTGGCTTTAGGGTTGTGCGTCACTCACCGCGTAAACGCGAAGTACATCAGGCTGAGCACGGTGCATGTCAGCAGGGTGATAGTGTGTGGTTTGTAGAAGAACTCGATGGTGATGTCCTCCACCTGCTGTTCGTTGATCATGCGGAAATGCATTCTGTAATTCACATCATGTTTACTGAGAGTCCGAGAGCCGAACGTTGAAGCCATGCACGTGAGATCAGCAGATTGGCGTGTTTCCTCTCTGTCCCGGATTCACCTTTGATTACTGTGATGTTGTTAGCGGCTCTCTCTCTCTCCTCTCTCTCTCTCTCTCTGGCGTCTGCTGCACGAATGACGGCCATGCATGCGTGCTCTCCGGATCTGCACACGGCAAATGCATGAACACTATCAGCAGCTCAGCCTCAGAGAGAGCGATGCATGTACGAAGCAGAAAGATGGCAGACACTTTGGATGAAAACAGAAAATTCGTGTATTTTCATTGGTGTGCATGCAGCGGCAGGCGTAGAGCCCCTATGGCAAGCCAAATGGGCCAAAATGCAGCGCTGTTCGAGTTTCTCACGCGCTCAAGGTCACTCTGCTGTGTTGAATAACACACCTTTGTGTGTGTGTGATTGCATTTACACGCCAACACTGGAATAAGTATATATATATATATATATATATATATATATATATATATATATATATATTATATATATATATTTATATATATAATATATTTTTATTTATATATATATATATATATATATATTTATATTTATATATATATATATATATATATATTTATATATATATATATATATATATATATATATATATATATATATATATATATATATATATATATATTTATATATATATATATATATATATATATATATATATATTATATATATATATATATTTATATATATATATATATATATATATATATATATATATTTTTTATATATATATATATATATATATATATATATTTATTTATGTATATATATATATATATATATGTATATATTTATTTATGTATATATATATATATATATATGTATATATTTATTTATGTATATATATATATATATATATTTATGTATATATTATATATATATATATATATATATATATATATGCAAAGATTAATTGCCATTAATCACATCCAAAATAAAAGTTTGTGTAAGCCAATATTATAAGTAATATACTGTGGATTTTTACACATAGCTCTAAAAAAATACATTGGGCTTTTTTTAATTGGGCTCAAAAATTGTATTTAAAAATGTGGAGAAAAAAAAGGTTTGTCCATATTTGCCTCAAACATTGAAACAACCCAGCGTTTTAGCATAAAAATAATCATTAAAAATATCATTAAAATTATATATTTTATCTTTCTGTTAAATATTTGGTTTGTGTGTTTGTAAACTTTCATTACAATAATTGATATTTGTATGTAATCAGTGTTGGGTGTAATGCATTACAAAGTAATTCATTACAGTAATTTAATGACTTCTCCCTTGAAAATGTAAAGTAAAGGTTAGGTGTAGCCTATAATAAAAGTAGTGAAATAATTTACTAATGTTAACTTTACTTTAGTGCTGCACAGATATTGCACAACGCCAAGATAACCAACCTTTATGTTCTGATGTGATCTGTCAGAGCTCATTAATGTCAAATGAGATCATGATTTAGATCATGATGACTAATCAAATTGAAGGCGGGCTTTATGTTGACAGAAGCTGCTGAGTGTTACGTGTAACGTTACCCACCGTCCCATCGTTTCTGAACAGAGGAAACTTTCTGTTTCTTTTCTTCAAACAGCCATCCAGATTTTTGTATTCTCTTTGGTGTTCAGACTTAACTTAATAGACTGATAACTTAACTTATTTTAAAGCAGTTGTTTACACTTAGGCCTAAACATGTTTACATTCTGGACTAAACCTTACCTCGATAATGTCCTGATTCTTGATTATTGTTTGCATTTACAATAAGGATCAATTTGTTCATATTCGTTAACAAGAACAATAGGACTACTTGCATTTGTTAATATTTGATGTTAATTTCAACATTTACTAATGCTTTATTAAAATCAAAATTTGTAGGCTATCTGTTAATATTATTTAATAGACCTGAGCTAATATGAACTAACAATTAACAGTTGCATTTTATTATGTTAACAAAGAATAACTATTGCAAAAAACTTTTTTATATAAATGTATATTGCACATTGTTAATGTGTTAATGGTCAGTTCAGGAGTGATTTGTGACATTTTAATTTGGGATTTATAAAGTAGCCTAATTAGTAATAATGCAATACTTTTAGAGAAAATAGTACAGTAATATAATTACACTGTTGAAGATATGATAAGTTAGTAATTAATGACTTTTTAAGAGTAACTTACCCAACACAGTAAAGCAGTGGCATTCAGACATTAACGTGACGGAAGTGTCCAAATGCTTGTTGAGGTCATCGTGGTGAGATGTTTTTTCAGGCTAGAGTTATATTTACGATAGAATAAAATTCTGCAAACCACTAAACTAATAAAGTATGTTACATAGGTGTGATCATGCAGAGAACAGGCCTGATGCACATAGTTTTTTTATTGGTTTTTAAGGATCATTTTGTTGCATTAGAGTCTGTTGTGGTTGTTTTTCATATTTAACGCCCTGAACTTCACACATCTTCATGGTCAACGGCAGGAACTGTGGTTTGGACTAAAGAACTCACAAACAGCTCACAAAAGTCAAAGCAGCAAATAACTTTCACACTGTGATCTTCTAATGAAACCCTATACTTTCTTGTGCTGTTAAGTATGATGATTTTTAGCAAGTATTTATTATTAGAACAAGAAAAATAATATTTTTTTTGCAAATAAAACTAAATGATCGTAATTTCTTAAATACATTTTAATTAATATAAATAAAAACTGTATAAAAAGAAATTAAATATTTAATACAAAGTGTGTATGTGTGTGTGGCACACAGTAGCTTTGTATTTTGCACAAATACAGTAGCTTTGATTATCCAGTAATTCGACAAGAAATTTAAAAACACTACTTTAATAGAGAGCAAATAGAAAATTCACCATTTACATGAATGCATTTGGCAAGCAATTTTATCCAAAGCAATTTTACATTGCATTCAATATAAACATTTGCTCTATTCACACGCATGCAAAACTGGCAAAAGGGGAACTATATACACAGATGCAATTAAAGAAATCCACACAAATCCACGCCTCAGAGTGTTTCGAATCTCACTGTCCAATCAAACGCCTTGCTTGATAGTGATCATGGGCTGTATTGAAATGAAGAAAAATGAGTTTTCAATGTGTTTGATAGTTCAGCATGTTTCTTTGATTTCAAACTTACCAGTGTGTTGAAATGAGACCTGCATACAGCTTTACTCTCCCAGAAGATCAGAACCAGAGCCAGAATCAGACTCCAACCCACACAACACGGCGATCACCACCCTCAGCCCTACAAACATATGGTTCTGGTGGAAACCAATGATAATAAGTGAGCAAATGAATGTGCACATGATTATTAACATACTGTAAAAAATATTGTTGGTTTAACTTCTTTAAAAATGAAGTAACCTGGTTGCCTTAATATTTTAAGTTCATTGAAATGGAAAAATTGAGTTAAAGGAGTAGTTCACTTTTCAATAAACTTTTGCTGATAATTTACTCACCCCATGTCATCCAAGATGTCCATGTCATTCTTTCTTCAGTTGAAAAGAAATTAAGGTTTTTGATGAAAACATTCCAGCATTTTCTCCATATAATGGACTTCAATGGGAACCAAACGGTTCAAGGTCCAAATGAGAGTTTCAGTGCAGCTTCAACGGGCTTTAAACGATTCCAGATGATGAATAAGGGTCTTATCAAGCGAAACGATCGCTCATTATATAAAAAAACAAAACTCCTGTTCGAACTCATTTATCAAAAAAACTCATTTATGAAAAAAAAAATTTCCGAAGCCAATTCGTTCGTTTCGTTCGTTGAAAGAACCAAATGACTCGGAAAAGAACGAGTTCAAACAGGAGAGTCATGAACGCGCATCACAGAACAGAGCAAGGTGAGCATTTGTGCTTATAAAACTTAAACTTTGTAATATTTTTTAAATGAGCAATCGTTTCGCTTGATAAGACCCTTATTCATCGTCTGGAATCGTTTAAAGCCCTTTGAACAGTTTGTAGTTTGCACTGAAACTGTCTTTTGGACCTTGAGCCGTTTGGTTCCCATTGAAGTCCATTATATGGAGAAAATCCTGGAATGTTTTCATCAAAAACCTTAATTTCTTTTAACTGAAGAAAGAAAGACGTGGATATCTTGGATGACATGGGGTGAGTAAATTATCAGCAAAAGTTTTTTTAAAAGTGAACTACTATTCAACGAAGGAGATTGATTTAATCATTATCAACTCAAAATATTATGTTATCTGAACCAGCTCAATTATTTAAGTTGATTTGACAAAAGAAAAAATGTTGTGATTACTAGGGTTGGGTATCAAGAATTGAATATTGACTGAAACTGGGACTAACTTTTTGTTTTTCCCAGAATTGATTTCAAAAGTTAACATTTCAATTCCTGAGTTTCGATATTCACAGTTGGTCGAATCCGAAAGAAGAAACCGCTGAACAACACCAACGAAGAAGCGTCTACCGGAAGTGTTGGCATAACCGTGCGTGTTCGAACATGAGTAGCTTACGATCGACGTGTCCAAAGTGTGGCTTCACTTTTCAAAAAATAAACGAAATCTTGGCAAAATGCAACATTTTTGACAAAAGGAGTATTTCCTTCAGAAAGGAGTAAAAGAATCGGAATGAGAAATTCGTTCAGGAACCGAATTTGAAACAAGGAATCAGAATCAGAATCGTTAAATTTAAACGATACTCAACCCTAGTGATTACAAATCATGAAAATATTTTTTTTACAGTGTACAGTTGGTGCAGGTTTGCTATGCATACTGATACTGTATATATGATACATATACAGTATATATGATACTGCTATATACTGGTACCTTTGAAATGTCATAGCGGCTGCTGTATATATCCTGTAAAAAATAGATATATGAGATATATGCACAGCGCTCCATTTTATCCAGTACATGTGTGAAGAATGACAAATGACACGTAGGCCTACCTCTCTCTCATTTATCAGCGAGCAGAGAACTAGAGCTGCGATGGACCAGAAAAGGCTGATAATGTCTGAATGCGAAGGACAGTTTCATCTTTCAGAACAAGAAGATAAATGATTCAATTCAGTTTCCATCATGATAAAAAAAAAATATATATATATATATATATGTCCCGTGATCACTTACCACGGGCATGAACGGAGACTTCCCAGCTGCAAATGTCAGAATGCCTGTAACAATGAACTAAATAACAGAGACAGTATGAGATGTACACTATCGGTCAAAAGTTTAAGATTGGTAAGATTCTTTATGTTTTTAAAAGAAGTCTCTTCTGCTCACCAAGCTGCAATTTTTTTGATAAAAAATACACAAAAACACAGTAATATTGTGAAATATTATGACAATTTAAAATGACTTTTTTATGTTAATATATATTAAAATGTAATTATTCCTTAAGAAAAGCTGAATTTTCAGCATCATTACTCCAGTCTTCAGTGTCACATGATCCTTCACAAATCACTCTAATATGATGATTTTATGCTCCAAAAACATGTATGATTATTATCCATGTTGAAAACAGTTTTTTACATTTTTATTTCAGGATTCTTTGATTAATAGAAAGTTCAAAGAACAGCATTTATTTAATTAGAATCTTTTCTAACATTATAAATGTCTTTACTGTAACGTTTGATCAATGTAACTCATCCTTGATGAATAGAAGTATTGATTTCTTATTTATTTCCCCCAAAAATAAAATACAAATTCTTACTGACCCAAACTTTTTAAAGGGTAGTGTTTAATGTAACAAAAGCTTTCCATTTCAGATAAAAGCTGTTCTTTTGAACTTTCTATTCATCAAAGAATCCTGAAATAAAAATGTGAAAAACTGTTTTCAACATGGATAATAATCATACATGTTTTGGAGCATAAAATCATCATATTAGAGTGATTTGTGAAGGATCATGTGACACTGAAGATGGAGTAATGATGCTGAAAATTCAGCTTTTTTTCAGAGGAATAAATTACATTTTAATATATATTAACATAAAAAAAGTCATTTTAAATTGTCATAATATTTCACAATATTACTGTGTTTTTTGTGTATTTTTTATGAAAACTCAGTCTTGTTAGCAAAGAGACTTAAAATTTAAAAATCTTACCAACCCTAACTTTTGACTGGTAGTGTATATGTGTTTACATGAATAAAAACATACACAAAAAAATGAGCTGTGGTAAATAGAAACAGGGTCGTGATGTTCTTACCAGGGCACTAGGCAGGGTGTACACTAAATGAGCCGAACCATAATTAAGAGCAATGAGGACGCCGATGCAAATGACAAACGCTCCGATGCTGAGCTGAACCACCTGAAACATCAACATCCATACAGTCATAATTCTCATCAAACTACATACAGTCAAAAAGTTAATACTTTAAAGATCACTTTGAACAGGAACGTAAAACTAACAGGTAACACTTTAGTGTGGGGTTCAATTCTTCACTACTATTCATATCTAGGATATTGGCAGTTTATTATACTTATAAAGACACATATTAATGCCTTATTCTGCATGTAGCATTCTACATCCCTTAATCTATCCAATTAATAAAACTATTAAAAAGCAATAATAGGGAGTTTATTGAGGCAAAAGTTATAGTTAATAGTGAGATAATAGAGATCAGAGAATGTAGAGAATAAAATTTTAGTTTAAGGTCTTTTAACTTTTGCCTCAATAAACTCCCTATTATTGCTTTTTAATAGTTAGTAAAGTAGGTATCGACAGTTAAGTGACAAACTTTAAGTGCCAACTAGATATTTATAGATTAAATGTGAGTAAATGAGTGTCATTGATCATGTGACTCATTGTACAGATGGTCAGATATCCTCAAATCATTTACATAATCATCAGGTTTTGTTCATAGGTCCAGCAAGAGAGAACACACCAAATACTGAGATGTTATGAAAAAATATTAAATTGAAATGGAAGAGGCATTTTCACTGGTGTTCTCAGACTTTTGGTCCCCACTGTGTGTATAATAGTATAAAAATATAATAATGATAGGCCTATATGTTTTTGCATTTAGTGGATGGGAAACCTTAGTCATGTAAAATGATGGACATAAATGCTAATCTGTTGAAATCTGTTGTCTAATCAGGTCACATAATCAACCAGCATTCAGGTCAAAAATACCACTGAAACTGACTGAAACGTTTCCAGATATAGTAGCAAAAACATGCCAAAAAAAAAAAGAAGTGAAATCATGCTTATTTTCTGTTATGCATCATATTGAGTGTTTCTGCAACTGAAACGAAACTAAAATCAACTCACAACTATGACTATATCAGAAATCCACAGTGATGGTGTATAGATATGTTTAGAAAAGTGCACAAATAAATGAGCCCCTTATTAAAATAAATGAATATTATTATGCATTTAAATCTTGGCTATGCACTCTTAGTTCCTTTGGTCGTCCTTTCAGAAAAACCTTGTAAGTGTCTCTGAAGACGCAGGTGAATTTCTCGGGCATCAGCTGGCCCTCTCTATGTCCCTGAAACTGCTTCCCAGAGGAATGCTGATGACCATGCAGTCATCCGGCTTTAAACGTCGTACCGCATTTGTCTGTCATTTGCAAAAGAATATTGTTACATATATGGATCAAAATGATTTGTGCCACCTTTCAGCAGTGCAAATGTGAACAGAAGGAGAGACTGAAGTCGGAAGCAGAATCGACTATTAACCCTCTGGTGCTGGTTGCGGCCATGTTTGACAGAATTTTTTTATTGCTATAAAATGCTCAAAAAAGTGAATATTTGGATTATAACTAATGCATAAATATAAATGAGTATACCATTAATTCCCTTTAAAAAACAATTAAATAAAAGATATGTTCAAACTAAAATATAGTACAATCATTTCATTGAAATGGGAAAAAAATACCAGAGGGTTAAACAGCAAAAACATAAACATTATGTACAATTTCTGTGAGGTAATATATACAGCACATGTATGGCTTTTAAGGTTTCCAGATCACTTAGTTACAGTTTTCCTGGATTACATAGTGCTCATGCAGCATATATTCATTTATTTATATGTATTTCAGTCTTGTTTTTAAGGAAAAATATCTAAACATTCTTAAATCAAGATACATTTACTTAAAAAGCAAAATGACATCAGTTATTAAGTCATGTTTACTGAACAAATGATCAAAATGAAGTACGTTTATGCTTTAAACAGCCAATGTTGTCAGCTTAATTCAAAAGGAAAAACCCCATTTGGCAGATATGTATTTTTGTTTGAAGCAAAAATCGATCTTTTTTTGATTCACAAGTAAATGTATCTTGATTTAGGAATGTTTAGATATTTGTACTGGAGAACTGAGGAACAAAATCATGTTTTTCATGAGTCAAATAGAATAAATATATCATTAATTACATTAAATAGTCAGACAAATGTGCCTTGGTGGTTTGGATAAAAATAAACATGTGTCAGTTGATTCTCACTTAAAACGCCACACATAATTTTAGCCATATATAGACTGTTTAAAAAAAAAAAAAAAAACAAAACTATAAGATGTGTCTCAAATGACCTGCACACACAGTTTAAAAGATGCCCACAATGTTCACAGGAAGTCTGTGGTGAATATGCAACTTTATCACAAATAAAAGCAGATTAAGAGTTATCGTTAGGTCTTAATAAAACACAGCGTCATACAACACTAGTGAAAAAGACATCTACAATTATTACATATTTCTACCTGACCTTACCCTTAAATGTAGTTTTGTAGGTGTAACCTAATATATTTAGGTTCATTCAGTAATGTTAAATGATTATTCTTTAAATAAAATCCATAAATGTAGAAGTAACCACATAAAGCACATGTTTAGGTTGTCATTTTCTCAGGTTAGGCCTGCTGACCTCTCTCAACCCTCACATAGAGCGGGTGTTTGTGTTTCAGGTAAATAAATGCTCTTACCTTCTGGAGAATAAAGTGTGTGAAGTCTTGATGAAGTTCTGCTCAGATAGCAGAAGTTTCTTTGAGAAATGCAGCTCACATCATCAGCTCTCACACCACAGTTCCTTTTTTTTTTTTTTTTTTGGACCAACCACATGAAAGTGGCTCAATGTGTACCAAGAAAAAAAACACTAGTGACACACGATGATCTTTTCTCGACTTTAAAACAGAAGAAGACTAGGCTCGGTAAGATGAACACACGAAGCTTTGCATTTATGTGTTTTATGTATTATTATATTTACAAAACTGAACATTTAAATGACTGTGGTTAGAACATTAGCATGAATAAATATTAATGAGGGTATTTGTTTTGTATTTGTATGGCTTTTAAGGTTTCTATTTTAGAAATAGAGCACTTCAGTTTATTCTATAGCACTTAGGCTACTGTTTATTCTCAATTCTCTAGTGCCTGTAACTTTAAGTAGGCTATTTTATGTATTTCGGTCTTGTGTTTGTCCTGTGTCTATGTCTTGCTGCAAGACACATCGACAAATAAAAGTTTAACTAACTGACTGATTTGGTTTCGCCCAACGTTTATTTGGGTTACCTCATATTTCTGCTTGTTGATTTGAGTGTGTTTGTCTTCATATATTTGCAGCGGTCGAGAAGATGGCTAAAGCTGGATATCGCGATGGAGATTTGCTGAGGACGAAGGACCTGAGCAGGAGGAAGAATGAGATGATGAAGGCGCTCGTGAAGTATTACTGCGCCAGTGAGCCTCTGCCGGCGCAGTGCCAGTCCTGCACGGCTCTGGGAAAGGCCCCTCCACCTGCGCGGTAACCCACAACACACCATTCACTGACCTTAGTCGAGCTCCGGAGAAATTACCTGAGGAAAGAGCCTGTTTTAAGACATTTCTCCATATAGATAACCTTTTTGACACGAACCCTCGAGTTTATATAAAATGAACCATTTTTTTCCTAAGAGTGCGTCTCAGTTGGCTAATAAAATGAATCATTTATTTATTTATTTATTTAAAAGGGATAATGCATATTAATAGACATCTTAGCTTTTCAGCAATGAAATATGCCAGAATTAGCCCCAAGGCTACTTTCCATCTGCAATCCCCTGTCAGGTTATCTACAAACAACACATAACTAAACTCACAGTAAGATACTACACAATTTAAAAAACACCTTAGAGTTCAGTAACATATTACAAAAGACATCAATTGTTTTCAGACAAATTACACATATACATAAAGTGCTATTTTATGACTTCAAACACATTGCAAGTATACTAGAATTACTATAAGTGCAGGATCTAATTTGAGATACATACAAATGCTTAAACAATACTACAGAGACCTTTATACTCAATTTGAAAGAATAGAGAGAGAGGGGAAAAAAAATATATTATTTAAGTGGTCACAATTTTCTGATGTGTCTCGAGCCATTGTTTAAGTTGATTCCTAAAGCTAGGATAAGTCGGTACATTCTCTAATAGCAAGTGGTAGTTTGTTCCAAATCTCCTAACCCTCAATTGCACGGTACATATTGTCCAAATGTAGTACCAAATTAGGGTGACCATATTTTGATTACTAGGACACAGATAGTCAAATGGAAGTTTCACTCAAAGATGCCTTATTAATTTTGGTAACACTTTCATTTTGATAGTCCACTTTAGACATTCAACTAACTATAAATAACTTTGCCGCTACATGTCAACTATCATTAGAGTATTCAGTAGACTATCAGCTTAATATCTGCTAACACTTTATTTTGTTGGTCCCCCAACAGACATTCAACTGACTGTAAGTAACTTAGCAACTACAAGTCAACTTGTTCTCCTAACCTGAACCCTAACACCTTAACCCTAACTTAACAGTCTACTTCAGCCTACTAATACTCTAATGACACTTAGTTGACATGTAGTTGAAAAGTTACTTATAGTTAGTAATGTCTAAAGTGACTATCGAAAATAAAGTGTAACCTTAATTTCAATACATTTCTCCTGTGTGGATAGAAAATGGTTATATTACAAGACACAAATTTAGAGGTTACTCAATGTTTTATGACTACATGTTTCAAAAATAATTATAGAAATAATGTCTCTTCTGTATTAGAAAAATACATATATAAATAATAAATAACTAAAAGAAATACCTCCAAATTGAACAAAAATAGCTCTCGCAAACTTACAAAAACGAACTAACAAAATATATTTCTGTTTAGTTTTCTGTTTAGTCTTCCTCATCCTCATTGTTTACTCATTTACACCCTTAGAAGAAAAGGTTCTATATAGAACCTTAAAAGGTTCTATCAGCGCTACATATTTGGAACCCCTAAAAGGTTCTATACAGAATTAAATAATAAGGTTCTTTGTAACCAGCAAAAAGGTTCTATATGCATTCATTAATCATTATCATTTGTTTTGTCCTTTCCGGATTAAATATTTCATAGTAACAACAAGACCCTATAATATATTAATGAATGCATGTGAGTCACGTCACAAAATTCAAGATATGGGGGTTAGAAAATGTATATATTTATAACATTTTATGTAGTTAATCAATATCACAAAGAGTGTCATTTAAGTTTTTCTCCTCCAAAAATCAGCATGATTAAAATGTGATATTATGTTTCTACAACAGTACTTTAATTACATACTAATACCCACACTAATACTTTAATTACAACAAAAAAGCTGATCTTTTTTGAAAACCAGGACATTTTCTTCACTTTATAAAAGGACTTAATAACAGGACATGTCCTGGGAAAACAGGACTGTTGGTGACCCTAAATGAATAAAGTGAAAAGCTGAATGCCCATGTTGAGATTTAGCCAGTAAATTCAGTTTTATAGTCATACTTTTTTCATGCAAGAATTTGTCAACATACAAAATGTGATTGTACAGGTTATTTTTTCTGTTGTCCTGCTGTAGGCCGTGCAAATATCCAGTGGGATCGTGAGTTTGGAATAGGGTGGTGTTTGCAGCATCATTCATTATCAATAATAACCTACTGACCTTATTCCGAGTGCCAATCATTACTGGAATAATGGTGAGCTTCGATTTGCTTCTGTAATATGAAAATGTTTATTGTGCAGCACATGCAGGAATGTTGCATTTTAGATTTTGACATGCATTTCGATACAAATAATCACATTTATTCTCATAAATGCGGTTTCCTTTTGTCTTCCAGTTTGTCGTGGCTGGGATCTTGTCTGATCTTCTGTACAAAAGCCCGGGCTTCTACAGGTTAGTGTTGTGCATTTGACAAACACCGTCTTTGGAAAGTTCAAGCGTTCATCAAGAGTTTTATTTCTGAACAGACTTGCTTCATCGCCAACATCTACGTGTCTCGTGGTGTCTGAGGTAGGAACGATTCTTCTAGCTGTTGACCTTCATCCAAGTCAAGATCAAATCCAGTACAAGGTAGATTGAATCAAACTTATTCTTGCATTTTGTATTCGTGCATCTTGTTTTATTAAATGCAATTCAATAGCAATACTGTACTGTCAACATTTGTAATTATTTACAGTTTATGTGCCAAATAAATACTCAGAATAAGAAGGGGAAATAATATATAATCAAACTGATAAATAAAATTGCTTTAAAATGTAGTAAAAATAAATAAAGCAAAAAAAAATCAAGCCAGTATCATTAGGATTCTTTGCATTGTCAATATAGCACATAAAAATGACTGCAATATATTTAATTAACGTAACTTGCTGGTCATATAACAAATAAATATGAAAATCTTAAAAAATAGGCTTTATGCAAAATATAAGGTTTTTTTTTGCGCTGAACATGTTCTTTTCAGGTCTTGTAAGGTCTTTGGTCTGACATTTGTGTTGGTTTATTGTTGTCAGATGTTATCGGTGTGTGTGTGTTTGTGTCCTGCAGATGGAGGTGCTGGTGCTGTGTGTGACTCTGATGGACATGCTCATCGCTGTGGTGCTAATATACTGGTTTTACAGAGAAACGTGACCATAAGAAGTAACACCTCATTAAACATCTGTGTTTGCAGTCTTTAGCTCTGTGCCGTTTGAGCTCATCTTTTCTCGGAAGGTTCAGCAACAATAATAGAATTAAAGAACTAAAAAAGAAGAAGCAGTTGCAACTAAATTCTCCTTATTCGTGATGCAATTTCTAAAATATAGTCATGGGAAGTCTCTGAACGAAGAGAAGGAGAGGTGAAGCCGCAACAGATTTGACTTTTAATGGGACTTCTTAGTAAATTCCAGTGAAATACAACAGTTCTTGTTTTTTTTAGCAAGTAATTGAAGAACTAAGACTTACTCTGCTTCTGCTTCTTTGTTTATTGTCGTTGGATGTTATTTCTCTGTACATATTTTCACATTTATACACTGTATTAATGTATTTTCCGTATCTGTTACATATGAATTTGAGTTAATAAAACATTTTAATAAATTACAGAATTCAATACAGCTTTTTTTACCGTTTTATTTTTTTATTTTCAAAGTAAAAAGATGGACTCAGTCCTTAAAAATGCAATCCTCAATGGATTTTATTAGTAGTGCCAGTATTCTGCTATTTAAAGTCACTTTGTACAGGTCAGTCAAATGTGGAGTGGTGAAGCAAGTCTTTGTTTGTCGTATTAAACGCTTGAAATTATTTACATACGTAATCTGGTCGCGGTGCAATAATCGTACCAGCACTGGTGAGGCTTCGGAACGATGATCAGAAGTTATGGAAATGTCTCAGGTGCATGCAGAGCGCCACTTCTCGTGCTCCACGCCGTCCAACATTCAGTTCGGACGGCTGTTTTCTCATCACTCCTCGTCTCAGTGGATTCAAAGCTCTGAAAAACAAAAGAAAACAAGTTATTAGAAACGTCTGACTGTGCAAGTCGCTGCTTAAGAGTTTGCATCTGTATAAGAAGCATTCACACTCACAGCGATCATGGGAACTGTTGGTTGCAAAGGATGATATTTCATAAGATATTCAATATCAAAATATGGCTTATTCAGGCCTGGGACGAGCTTATTCATATTATAAAATGTTAGTTTGTTTTCTCCTGATAATATATTTTTGTGACAAAATTTGTAATTTCAGATTTAACAATAAGGGCTGGACTATTAGTAACATTGCTATAATATTTCTAGAAGCTTAAATTACTACATTTCCATTTAACTTCTTGCTCATTTTGTGAAATAATTTTACAAATGCAATTACACATTTTTCTTTAATGCTTCAAAATTAATTCCATTGGTTTATTATTAACATTATAAATGTATTAATAATTATGTTATTTTATCTGCTGTGGGCAGATATTAAAGTGAACAGATTGTTTTTGCTGAAAGAAAAATATATTTTAGTGCTGTCAAACAATTAATCACGATTAATTCGCATCCAAAATAAAACTTTGTTAACACATGATATATGTGGGTGCACTGTGTATAATTATTGTTGTATATATATATATATATATATATATATACACATACACACACACATGCATGTATATTTAAGAAAAAAAATATTATTTATATATAGAATATTTATATATAATATAAATTATATATAAATCTATATACAGTATATACATGAAAATATTTCTTAAATATATACAAGCATGTGTGTGTATTTATATATATAAAGTAATTATACACAGTGCACACACATATATTATGTAAACACAAACTTTTATTTTGGATGTTATTAATTCGCGATTAATCATTTGACAGCCCTATATATATTTTTTAAAATGGAACAAGCTTTTTATTTTTAGTGTAACAATTGTACAGTTGGATTATTTTTAATGAAATATTTTTTCTTTTAAAATAATTGAGATTTTTTTATATATTTCAAATTATGTTAAAATATTTTTGCAACATATTTATTTTTTGTTTAATATTTGTATTTAATAACAATCACCATAGAAATCAGATTATTTTCTAGTCATTTTTAATTGGTCTAAAACTGGGAATGTGGCCTATTCAAACTTAAAACTCATGTGAAGAGATTTTCATTTTTTTAATTCTGATTTTAAAATTTAATTTAACTAAAAGATTTTTTAAATCCTGTTCACTTTATGGTTACTGATTTAGAGGTTTGGTTAGCAAAAAGTAATTTTTCAGCTTTTTGAAATAATTGTAATTTTCTAAGCAGAGGTCAACAACTCCCCAACAAAATCACCTCATTCACTCTAAAATGATTAAAAATCCTGTATTTTCCAAATCACAGCGTTACACAAAATATCGTTTTTTTAATGTCATTGTTTTACAAAACCGTCTGTATTTGGAAATTCACTTGGCGGCATCATCAAAAATTGTCTCATGCTGCTACATATTGCAAACGGATATTGAAGATCAATGATTTCTCATGCTTTGATGCTGCAAACCGCTGTCAGTGTGAACACACATTTGTTCAAATGCGTGGAAGATAATCTTGCAGCATGATCAACGTTAGCTGCACAATTTCACATTTATTGACCCGTGTATTTAACAATTCAATTGTTTTGTCCTTCCTCCCCAAAAGAGATATTTGTGCATTATTGCTTTAGACACAATAAAACCCATGACACAAATAGGACTCCAACACCATATAATTGGTACACATGCATTACAGTGCATGTGCATCTCAGGGGAACAAACAGTTATGTTCAACATAAGGTGCGTGCAGACGTTCATAGAATCACCATAGACAATTACGTCAAAGCAAAACCAGAAGGTCCTCCAAAACAGTAGTTTCGACAGAACAAGTGCTTAATGAAAATGCACGCCTCAGATTTCTGCATTACTGTAAACGTGTTTCAACACACGGAGCAATGACGTTATTGTCTGTGGTAGCTGTACATGCACATTAGGTTCAAATAACCTGAGAACAACCCTTGAAGCCCAGCACACACATGCAGCCCAACACACTGACATCAAGCAAAGGGATTCTCGGATGGAATCAGTGCCAGCCTCATGCGTTAATGGAGAACAGGCATCAGGAATCACACAGGTGACTTCAGACTCAGTTACTTACTGATCTAAAACTGATTCAGACCAGAGTTGAGAGGCCTAACGGGCAATGAGAAGTCTTGCTCTGCTGAAACAAACATGTCAGATACAATTAGATTATATTAGCTGGAATCTGAGCATGAGGAGTGAAAAGTGATGCGTCACACCAGTAAAGGAGGATGTTTTACATTATTTTAGCTCATCTAAAACTTTAATAATACTTTTTATGTCTTGGTTAATATACTACTATCAGGTGTAACATTGTGACGTAGTTTGGATATGTAAGTACAGTAGATGTCATGTGAATCAGTGAATGTCAACACTTATTATTTGTATTTAATTTAACACCATGTTAGCATCAAAAGCAATATTCATGGCAAACTCAAGGGTGATAAAATAAAATAAAAAATCATAATAATAATATTTCAGTTAATTTTAAAATATTACTGTATGTCTACAAACAAAGAAGTATAACTGAATTATTATTTCCTGTCCAACCTTGAGCTTGGGACAGGCACTTTACAAATAAAACATTATTATTATACCAAAAATACCAATAACAGATATATCAAATATTCCAATTGATACAAAATATTGTAATATTTTCCCTTTTCAAAAAAAAGTACTATCTAAATAAAATGTTGACTAATATAAATGAAAGCAGGAATTTCCAACAAAACCAAATGCTTTATAGTCAAGGAAGACAATAAAGAAAATCACACCTTTTAATAAATATACATGCACTCTAAACAATGCTGGGTTGTTTTAACCCAAGTTTGGGTCAAATATGGACAAACCCAAATGTTAGGTTAAAAATTTAATTATTATAAAATTTAAATATTAACCTATCTTCAACTCTCACTTTCAACTGTAAATTTTTTAATTGCATTATTAACCCAACATTTGGGTTTGTCCATATTTTACCGAAATTTGGGTTGAAACAACTCAACATTATTTAGAGTGTGCACCCTAAACAAAGCTGGGTTGTTTTAACTCAGATTTGGGTAAAATATGGACAAACCCAAATGTTGGGTTAAAAATTTAATTAAAAATATGAACCCAACTTCAACTCTCACTTTCAACAGTAATTTTTTAATTGCATTGTTAACCCAATATTTGGGTTTGTTCATATTTTACCTAAATTTGGGTTGAAACAGCGCAGCATTTTTAGAGTGTGCAACCTAAACAATGCTGGGTCGTTTTAACCCAAATTTTGGGTCAAATATGGACGAACCCAAATGTTGGGTTAAAAATTTAATTAAAAATATGAACCCAACTTCAACTCTCACTTTCAACTGTAATTTTTTAATTGCATTGTTAACCCAATATTTGGGTTTGTCCATATTTTACCTAAATTTGGGTTTAAACAACCCAGCATTATTTAGAGTGTGCACCCTAAACAAAGCTGGGTTGTTTAACTTGAAATTTGGTCAAATATGGACAAACCAAATGTTGGGTTAAAAATTTAATTAAAAATATAAACCCAACTTCAACTTTCACTTTCAACTGTAAATTTTTTAATTACATTTTTAACCCAACATTTGCGTTTGTCCATATTTTACCTAAATTTGGGTTAAAACAACCCAGCATTTTTTAGAGTGTGCACCCTAAACAATGCTGGTAGTTTTAACCCAAATTTTAGTCAAATATGGACAAACCCAAATGTTGGGTTAAAAACGTAATTTCAAATATTAACCCAACTTCAACTTTCACTTTCATCTGCACATTTTTAATTGCATTTTTAACCCAACATTTGGGTTTGTCCAACAAACAACCCAGTTTGTTGAAACAACCCAACATTTTTTAGAGTGTGGATAAGGCTTGAGGCGATTCAACATTTTGTTAATAAAGTCTGTTCATTTCCATTTTCAAAATGAGAATTTCATTAACTAGATTCACTTCATATACAACTTTTCCACCCACTACACACATTGAGAATGGCTTCACATCCACTCTTACCGCTGTGATGAAGCCGCTGCTCTGAGTGTCTGTGCGGTAGAGGATGGAGGATGTGAGTTTGGGTGGAGACGGGGAAGGGGACGGTGTGTGAGAGGACAGATAGGAGCCTCCGTCACTGGTGTAACTCTCCATCACTGAAGCGGGCTGACGCTGGACACTGTCACTGGAGGTGCACTGGGACGAGCTCTCGCCACTGTCACGGACTACACACAGACAACACACAGTTAAAATCCACTGTATATATACACTTTCATTCAGTATTGATGCATTTAATTGGTCAAAAGTGACATTTATGATGTTTCGAAAGTTTCGATTTCAAATAAAGAATCTTAACGAAATGTAACACGGTTTCCACAAAAATATGAAGCAGCACAACAGTTTTCAACATTGATAATAATCAGAAATGTTCATTGGGCAGCAAACCATCATGTCAGAGTGATTTCTGAAGGATCATGTGACACTGAAGACTGGAGTAATGATGATGAAAATTCAGCTTTGATCACAGGAATAAACTACATTTTAAAATATATTAGAATAGAAAAAAATATTTTGAATTGTAACAATATTTCACTATATTACTGTTATATATATATATATATATATATTTACTTGATAAAAATAAATGCAGCCTTTTAAACGATAGATAGAGTATAATAATTATTTATGTATATAACAATATTATAATATATAATACATAGTATACATGGCAGTATACTTATTATTATACTATATATATATATATATATATATATATATATATATATGTGTGTGTGTGTGTGTATGTAAATAATAGATAATGAAATAATACAGCAAGTAGCATTTGATTTCAAGTAAAATTAATAATATAATGATCACAAATATTATACTATCAAGAACAGGAAGACAAACCGGACAGAATCTTGTCTAACAATTACCAAAAGATCTGAAATTCTTTCAGTGCTATTGGACAATCTTTGTCTTAGTTAGTGTATCTTTAGACTGCCCACTGAAAGCGCACACACTTCGGCCCCTGCGAGTTTCCATTGGCTTCCATTGTATCAAAGAAACACCACCACAGTGAGAAGGGCCCATTTCCTGTTTTAGACATCCTGTCTGAAAAGCGTATATAACGGTTTAGCTGCTGTTCAAAGACACCTTCTGCCCACCACAGACATTATTATAAGATGACACATCCTGTTGATGAATTTAGATGAACTTCTCTAATATATATTAGTGCTGTCAAATCCATTAATCACTATTAATCACGTCTAACATAAAGGTTTGTGGTTACATGTATCTTGTTTAGTTCATGTTTCAAGTTAAGCCAAGTCAGGGCTTTGTTTATAATGTATTTGTTCACTTTTGAATTTATTTCATCTAGCTCGTCTTCAGTGGACTGGAAAGCTAGACCTGAAACTGGACCCAGCAGTTTCTCTCCTGTGTTTGAGCCAAAGAAATCGTGGCTCACGATTGGGGAGTAAGTTGAGAAAATCCTGGTGATTATAATGATGTGAATTGGTTTATGAGCATCTTGGATATCTAATGCTTGACAATACTCAATATGTAGACTTTGCCTTATTGCTGAGTGGTTCCTCATTTACTGTGAGGACTGTGGAGGAGGAACCATGCAATCCCACAATACCCACTACACTAGAGTCCCATCACGCCATGTATGCCACCAAAATAGCCTTTTGTTTTTATGTGTAGTCTATTTTTGTTCACTGTAATCCGCTGCTCATGTTTCAAGTCAAGTCAAGTCTTTGTTTAATGTGTATCTGCTCACTTTTGGATTTATTAAAACTGCACTTGGGTTCCTCAAGTCTTCAGTGAGTGTCTTTGTGTGTGTATATATATATATATATACACTCACCTAAAGGATTATTAGGAACACCTGTTCAATTTCTCATTAATGCAATTATCTAATCAACCAATCACATGGCAGTTGTTTCAATGCATTTAGGGGTGTGGTCCTGGTCAAGACAATCTCCTGAACTCCAAACTGAATGTCAGAATGGGAAAGAAAGGTGATTTAAGTAATTTTGAGCGTGGCATGGTTGTTGTGTGTCTGAGTATTTCACAATCTGCTCAGTTACTGGGATTTTCACGACAACCATTTCTTAGGGTTTACAAAGAATGGTGTGAAAAGGGAAAAACATCCAGTATGCGTGCAGTTCTGTGGGCGAAAATGCCTTGTTGATGCTAGAGGTCAGAGGAGAATGGGCCGACTGATTCAAGCTGATAGAAGAGCAACTTTGACTGAAATAACCACTCGTTACAACCGAGGTATGCAGCAAAGCATTTGTGAAGCCACAACACACACAACCTTGAAGGCGGATGGGCTACAACATTAGAAGACCCACACGGGTACCACTCATCTCCTCTACAAATAGGAAAAAGAGGCGACAATTTGCAAGAGCTCACCAAAATTATCAAAAAATGTCGCCTGGTCTGATGAGTCTCGATTTCTGTTGAGAAATTCAGATGGTAGAGTCAGAATTTGGCGTAAACAGAATGAGAACATGGATCCATCATGCCTTGTTACCACTGTGCAGGCTGGTGGTGGTGGTGTAATGGTGTGGGGATGTTTTCTTGGCACACTTTAGGCCCCTTAGTGCCAATTGGGCATCAGTTTAAATGCCACGGCCTACCTGAGCATTGTTTTCTGACCATGTCCATCCCTTTATGGCCACCATGTCCCCATCCTCTGATGGCTACTTCCAGCACCATGTCACAAAATTACTAATATATATCTGTACTTTCAGGGGACAATGCCCTTAAATTGGCATGAAAATAATGGTAATAATGGACCTTAAATAGGCTTCCATTTTACTTCATGCTAATTATTTTTGCATTGGATTTTGAAATGTGACCTGGACATGATGTTTTCATTTGAGACACACAGCTATAGAGTTATTCCTGACTCGTGACTCACTCATGGAGGACTGAACGGTAGATTCGTGCTCCAGCTCGTCCCTCTTCGATGCAGTCCGTACGGCCAGTGGCTCAGAGACGGGCATCCGGGCAGCGGGCTAAGACGGGTAGAGGTGCAGGTTCAGAGAGCCCAGCAGAGAGGACGACGACTGACTGCTGGAGGACGACGAGCTGCTGTTGGAAATGGTGGAGTGAGGTCTTTTAAACGGCGTGGTGTGGTACGAACGAGGACACCGCTATGGACGCGCGCATCCTCGACTCTGCAGAGACGGAAGACGGACCAAAATCAGATGAAGGTCTCAGGTAGATTCACATATGCATCAATACATTAAACGGATAGTTCATGCAAAACTGACAATTCTGTCATTAATCACTCAAGAACAAGAAGATATTCTTCATGGACGAAGATATTTTGAAGATGGACACAGTTGATGGTCCCCATTGACTTCCATAGAATTTTTTTCCCCCATACTATGGAAATCAATGTCTACGGTCAGACTGTTTGGTTACACACATTCTTTAAAATATCGTCTTTTGTGTTCAACAGAAGAAGAAACTCATACAAGTTTGGAACAAGTGAGTGAATGATGACAGAATTGTAATTTTGGGTAACAATCCTTTTAATTAACCACAGGACTAAATGAATGAATGCTAAAGTAGTTCCACATAAACATTAAAAATGTTTAACTATTAACTTTTAATAAGTATGCTGAAATAAAATAAAATAGAAATATTAAAGGTATATAAATATATATATAAAACGTACATGATAAATTAGAAATGATGCATTGGGCAACTAAATAAAACATTTACTAATACTACAATTGAAATAAAAATGAATTAAAGATAAATAGAAATATTAAAAATGACTTAAAAGCTTATGTATATACATGCACACTATTTGAAAATATTACTATATTTTTGTATTTTAATTAGAGCCAGACCGATATATCGGCAGGCCGATATTATCGGCCGATATTAGGCATTTTTTCAAATATCGGTATTGGCAGTTATAATGGCCGATAAATGAATATTTCAAAAATAAAATAAAAACGGACAAATCACGCTTCAACCATGTCATGAGTGTTGGAGTTGTATAGTTTGTCCACCAGAGGGCACTCTACACCGTCCCTGTTGGCAACACTCGTGTATAACGCGACACACATCCTGCAACCTGCTGATCCAGCCAGAGTCGGGCAGAGAGAACCAGTTATGCATTATCATATTATTTTAGTTAAAACTCACAAATAACTACAAATAACTAATGTTAGGGAAATCTGTTAATATTTTGTTGCGCGTTTCTGAAATAATAATATCGGCCGATATATCGGATTTTAAAACCAACAATATTTGTAATCGGTATCGGCCTTCAAAATCCTTTATCGCTCGGGCTCAAATTTTTATATAATTCGGATATGAAGAGGGATTTATAAACTATAGATTTCCCCTGTAATTTAATAATCGTCAAATTTATTCAAATGGTATTTCTATCAACATTTTGATACTGTATGTTGTTTCTGTATTTCACAGTCACATCACAGGACAATTTCCACATGAAGCAATTTTAATAGATCATTTAATGCGTATGCACAAATATGTTTTCTTTGCTGTCCACTCAAATGAAAATATAAACAATAGAGGACAGAGCATGTCAGCTGTCTGTGTGATGACTGCTGCTATGAGCCAGATTACACAACAGTCATTCATTACATTTGATGCATGACATTCAAAAGCTTCAAATGGCCGCAACATTTCACCCAGACACACGACACAAGTTATGACTTGAGTCTGACAGTAAAGTGAATAAACACACACTAACAGCCACAGGGTTTCTGCAGGTTTCACAAAGTGAAATTTAAGACTTTTTAAGACCTTTTTAAGACCATTATTAATGAAATTGAAGACCTATCACCAAAAAAATAAAAAAAAATAAAAAAAAACACATACAAAGGAAACACGTAACGAGTTTTAAAATTATTCGCAAAGTAATTTAATATATTCAAACTGTCGAACATTAGCACGAATGGTCCCGTGATTTTGGAAATTAGTTCTGTTTTTGTTTTTATAGAATCCCCTATTCCAAAGCGCGTAATGTAGGCCGCTTCATCTTTCCCGCACCTGAAGGATTTAGCGATGTCAGAGTCCGGAAACATCGTTTGAAACAATGTAGAACTGGTGTCTTGTCACCGTGTGAGAACCCAGAGCACCTCCGTTGGCTCTGATCCAAAAGCAAAATTAAAAATCAGCAAAATCTGATCCAAAAGTCAGATATTTCAAGCCAAGTATCGCTAAAACTTAAAATCCGTATTATGTCTGTCTATAGTATCTGAGATCAGCGCCAATAACACGAAACCTCAAAACTGATTGGCTGTTGCATATTGGTCTATTTTGTAGTCGTAATACAGCGAATTATATTTGAACTAGCAAGAAAAGAACTACAACCACAGAACACTTTTTTTTTTTAATTCCAAAACGCGTGTTGGAACATTTCAATGAGATTTACATTGAGGTAGGAAAATTAAGACCTGTTCAAAATGATTTAAGACCTAGAACACAATACTTCAGCAAATATAAGACTTTTTAAGGCCTTAAATTGTGATTTAGAAATTTTAGACTTTTTTAGACTTTTTAAGACCCGCGGAAACCCTGAGCCAAAGTGAGAGATCTGCTCTCCAGATAACACTGCTCTGAAAGGACCCGCACACTGAAGATCAGCTCGAAGGCTTTTCAAAGATCAAACGCTGGATCCGGCTGTGATTCGCTGTTTCTATAAATATGCCTTCATACAGGACGGGAAAAGTCAATGTGAGAATATGGGCCTCATTCAATAAATATTTCAGACTGTGTGCATGTGTCTTCTGTCCATTAGGTTTAGGATTAATAATCAATTATTGATAAATATATTCAAACTGCTATGAAAATTATTATTCTTCTTTAAAAATATTCTGTTTTTTATTTTAATATATTAAAACTGCTATTAAAAAATTACTGTTCTTCCTTAAAAGTATCAAATATATATGTGTGTGTGTGTATATATACTTTTCATATAAGCTTATCAATTGTTATTAACCCCCTACTTTTATATATACTGTGTATAGGTTTAATATTATATATATAATGGCATAAATAACTGTAAATATTATATTATATTATTAAAGTAGTATATGTTATGTATTATTTTATATTATTTATTAACACATTTTCCAAAAAATGAACAATTCTTCTTGTATCTATTTTAATCTACTTATTATATTGGATATGCATTTTTTCATAAATTGATGCTGATGAGTGATGATGAGGTTAATGTCTTGCTGATGCAGACATCTTACCTGACCCTTTCATTATGTAGTCGACGGCTTGATCGCTGATCGCAGAGTCGCTGGGTTTGATGTCCATGAACGGCTTGTTTCCGATTCCCATAGAAACCATTTCCTGCATCCGCAACTCTGATATTAAAACACACACACACACATGCATTAGACGAATATAAAACCATAGACAAAAAACAGAGTGTATAATGCAAAGGGCTTTGAAACCACATTGTTTCTTTCTAACATCTTTTGAAACTTATTTTCAGCTCCTAATAACAATAAAAAGACAAAAATGTCCCACAATGCATTGCTGCAGGGCTGAAAACAGAATTATGTTTTAACCGGATAGACTAATAGATATAACTAGAATCACATGCTGTGAACAATATACACTTTTAGCTTGAATTAAATGTACAAAAATAAAAAAGATAAATGTACTGAAGTAAAAAATGTGTCTCCTAGACAAACAATTCTGATTCATGAGTAAATGACTCTTATGAGCCAAAATGAGCCAATAGACTAACATGTATTCGTCTGAATCTAATGAATTATTGAATTCATGATAGTGCCACTAAATTAAAAATCTTTAAAGTTAAAGATTCAAAATCTTATAGCTTGAATTAAAAGTATTGAAATAAACCCAAAACAAACATACAGTGTGAGCGTGGTCTGATTCTCCAACTAATGACTCTTATGTGCCAATTCTTTAAATGAATTGGTCAAAAATGTGGTAGTCTAAATTACACTGTATGAATTAAATATAAAGTTATTCTTATTAAAGCTATAAAAAAATTATTAAGTCAAAAGCAAGTTATTTATTGTTTATTTTGTTTGATTCACATTAATGACACAGGTATATTAGGCTGCTGTCCCTTTAAGACAAAAAGCACAGATCTATTATACTGATACACAACTGTTTACTTGAGACACATAATGAATATACTGAATTTATAAGAGTATAAATGACTAAAAATCCAAACAAAATGCAATTAAAGATTCCCAATGTTTTTTTTTTGTTTGTTTGATTATAAAAAGAATAATATTGGAAAACAAAAACGTGTTTTGTGCCATTAAAAGCTTTCTGACCTCGGTTTCGTGAGGCCTGCCGCCACAGGATCTTGCCGATGACGCTGGTCCACGCAGCCTTCACCTCTCCAGAACTGGCCTGTAGGATGAACGTATCCTGGGATTTCCTTCGGCGAAACCAGATCTCAAAGCGCAGGCCGCTGTCGCCGACGTTCTCCGTCATTCCGATCTCGGCTGTCTGAAAGGATATAAAACAACAGATTATCCTCACAACTGACGGAAGACACCTGTGGATAAAGCAGACGTTGACATCACATGCTGTACCTTGTAGGACTGTTTGTAGATGTAGATGTCATATCCTCCTTCAATCTTTTTGGTCTTGCTGAAGAGGATGAGATCCTCGAAACCAGGAAAACGTGACGAAGGTATTTCTTGCGTCCGCACCAAACAATGAACTCATCCTGACAGCGAAGCTGACCCTGCTCCTTCAGATTGACCTGAGTACACAACACAGGAAATGATGTATCAGCCTCGCTCAAATCAGGGCACTCAGTGGGGTTTTAACTGTAATATTGTAAAAAAGACTAAAAAAAGAGTAAAAGGAAAAATTCTTTAATGATAATTCTAAAGGAAAAAATGTTTAATTGGCATTAAAACAACAAAAGCAAACTTTTTATGGTACAAAAATAGATTTCATATTATTTTAAATATGTATTAATTTGTTTATATGAATATATACATAAATTAATATTTGAAATCAAATTAAAATATGTATTCAATTAAATAATAATGATTTATTTTAATTAATTATCAAATAATTATTTTTTACTTTATTTACATTAAATATTTTATACAAATAAAGTTTTGTTTTGTTTAACAATTATCTATTTACTTTATTTTAGATAAATATTTAATTTTAAAATAAATAAATAATACATCTTTATTATATTTATATTAATATTTTAAATAATAAATATTATACTATATACTATATATTATATTATAATTAAATATTTACTTAACATTTATTCAAATATAAATAAATAATAATATTTTACTTAATTATTAAATAAGTATTTTTAAACAAAATTATCTTATTTATTTGAGTTTTTAATAATAATGATTTATTTTATTTATTTCAGTTAAATTAAATGCTTTTCCCCCAAATAAATAATAAATAAACAAATACTAAATAAATATGTATATTAAATAAATAATAATAAAATCTATTCAAATAAATAAATGCATTTTAAATATTTATTTATTTATTTTACATTGTTATTTATTCAAATAAAGATATAAATACAATTCCGTGGTAAAATATTAATTAAAAAATAGACTACATTTACATTACATTTAGCAGATGCTTTTATCCAAACGACTCACGAGAGAGGAACAAACTTTATTTGACAACTAGATTAGGAAGCAAGCTAAAAAAAAGAGAAGAAATACAGAGAATAATATATGTGTGTGTGTGTGTGTGTGTGTGTGTGTAAATGCATTGGTTTATGAGGGGTTTAGTGCTTATGGAAAGAGGTGTGTTTATTCCAAACTCCATCTCCTATCATCCAAAATCCACTTACATCACATCCGCGGATGGCGTCCATGGCGAGCAGGTCGTTTCCGTGGCGCAGCTGGAACTTGACCATCTCTTCAGCTGTTCTGAGGTCAGTGAGCTCCTGCTCCTGAGAGTGACCGCACTCCTTAATCAGATCCTTCAGGAGAAGAGCGTATTCACTCATCCTCTCTGGATAGGCTTCAGCAGGTAGGACGCCAAGTCCATCTCATCGCCCAACTCCCACCTGTTTATTCTGAAGACCACATGGAGACATCAGAAAAGTGTGTCCCAGCTCGTGTGAATAACGTCATGGAGGAGACATGAGCTCGCTCACCTTGAAGAAACTGTTTCCGTGGCTCATTAGCAAGGCATCCGAGCGGGGTTTGTTCTTACTGTACAGGGCGTACATACCGAACTGCTCCTCCTACCCGTGGACAAAACAATGAGGAATACATTTATATCACTGAGAAACACCTTATTAGTGCTGTTCACAATATACGGGTCTTCTCCTTGCCTGTTAATGCTTGGATACACAGTAACGCATCATGTTGAAATCTCAGGAAGGTTATCTGTAACTCACGTGTTGCAGGAAGCAGCTGCTGATGGACAGGGGCGAGTGGGCGCAGATCTCCAGATCCTTCAGGAAGAACTGGCTGTGGAAGTCACACAGCTTCTCCAGATCCCCGAAAGTAATGCTGCGCTTCCCTCTCAGGTCCTGAGGAAGGTCCAGTCGCTCCATCTCAGGGAAGTAGTGCTGGATGATGTAGCTGAGAGATCTCACGTACTCTCTCTCTGTGGCGATCATCTCATCCATGATGTGCTGTATTTTGCTGAAAGGCAGTGATAGTTGTTATGAACTGGCTAACTTTTATCAGCTTTATCAGTCGATTTTAACATGAAGTAGAGGGAGAAACTTCCAAATAGAGCTTTTAAATCCATAAATGTCAGTGGGATTGCTTTGATGGAACCCATTCAATATGATGGAAAATAATAATAAAGTATTATTATTACTTTATTAAATTATACAAATTAAATGTATAGTAATGTATAGCTATAGTAATAATGCTATACTGTAAAATAAAATATTGAGTATGTGACAAAACTGTTAATTATTATTACTATTATTATTATATTCAGAACAACAGTAAAATTACAAAAACATTATATTATTTACTATTATTACTGATATTTATGGTCTTTATTTTTTGCAGCCCTGCACAATGCTTCACTGTCTTTATTATTAATATTATGTTTTCTTTTTTGGTTATTTTTCATATTTATTTAATTTATAAAATAATAAAAATGAAACAAATAAATAAAGAAATAGATTATAATTAGGGCTGTTCAAGCAATTAATCACATCCAAAATAAAAGTTTGTGTTTACATAATATATGTGGGTGCACTGTGTATAATTATTTTGTATATATATATATATATATATATATAAATACACACACATGCATGTATTTATTTAAGAAAAAAATATTATTTATATCTAAAATATTTATATTTACATATCATATAAATTATATAAATCTATATACAGTATATCCATGAAAATATTTCTTAAATATATACAAGCATGTACACTACCGGTCAAATTTTAAGGTCGGTAAGTTTTGTTTAATGTTTTTTTATGTTTTTTTATGTTTTTATGTTCTCTTTTACTCACCAAGGCTGCAATTTTTTGATAATAAATACACAAAAACACAGTAATATTGTGAAATATTATGACAATTTAAAATGACTTTTTTATGTTAATATATATTAAAATGTAATTTATTCCTCTGAAAAAAAGCTGAATTTTCAGCATCATTACTCCAGTCTTCAGTGTCACATGATCCTTCACAAATCACTCTAATATGATGATTTTATGCTCCAAAAACATGTATGATTATTATCCATGTTGAAAACAGTTTTTTACATTTTTATTTCAGGATTCTTTTGATGAATAAAGATTCAAAAGAACAGCTTTTATCTGAAATGGAAAGCTTTTGTTACATTAAACACTACCCTTTAAAAAGTTTGGGGTCAGTAAGAATTTGTATTTTATTTTTGGGGGAAATAAATAAGAAATCAAATACTTCTATTCATCAAGGATGAGTTACATTGATCAAAAGTTACAGTAAAGACATTTATAATGTTAGAAAAGATTCTAATTAAATAAATGCTGTTCTTTGAACTTTCTATTCATCAAAGAATCCTGAAATAAAAATGTAAAAAACTGTTTTCAACATGGATAATAATCATAAATGTTTTTGGAGCATAAAATCATCATATTAGAGTGATTTGTGAAGGATCATGTGACACTGAAGACTGAAGTAATGATGCTGAAAATTCAGCGTTTTTTCAGAGGAATAAATTACATTTTAATATATATTAACATAAAAAAGTCATTTTAAATTGTCAGAATATTTCACAATGTTACTGTGTTTTTTGTGTATTTTTTATCAAAAAATTGCAGCCTTGGTAATAAATAATAATAAAATAATTATTTAAATAATAACAATTCATATTTTTACATTACTAAATTACAAAAAACAAAACAAATAAAGACATATATTACTAATAGTAATAATACTGTAAAACAAAAATAATAATTATTTACTCTGATAACTACTATTTCCCCAAAAGCTGTCCAGTTGGCATTCCTACACACACTTCCCTCACCTGCTGTGTGTCTTCACGTCCCCGGCGCTGTGTCTGCAGACTCTGGACGGGGACGACATGCTGCGAGCTGCGGCCCAGAGACGGACTCTTCACGTCTGGCCGCTGGAGCTTCTTCTCCACACACACGTTGTTGGTGACCTCCAGTCCTTTGATGTAGATGCCCGTGTACCCATGATGCCCGGCATCCGGGTGAGCTTTGTCACGTGTCGTCAGCTCGTAGCTCAAGGTTTTCTTCATGATCTTTTTGAGCGGCTGCTTCCGCTGCCGTGTGGCCGGTGAATGAAGCGGCTCGGAGTGACACGAGGCGGACGAGTCGACCGTACAGTCGCTGTCGGTGTCGTCAACGGGGATGGAGAGAGATTGCCGCTCTCCGGTGGAAACGGGAAACGGCTTCCGGAGAACGGACCTGCTGAATGCGGTTTCTCATCTTCGTACTCGAAACACAACGTGGAGGAAGAGTCCAGACTGGGAAGCTCAGAGGAACCTACTTCCAGAAGTTTTGTGGTCATAGTTGATTCTTTGGCAGCATTGGCCAGTGCTTCCTCCAGCTGCTGTTTGGTTTGCTGGCACTTCTGCCAGATGTTGCTCCACTGCTGAAGCTCGCGTGGGCTGTTGAGGTTCAAGCACCATCTGGTTGAGCACGCTGAAGTTGTCCAGGGAGAACTTTGTGGCTTCGCTGTGGTAATCCTGCAAAACACGCAGCACAGCAGGCGTGTAACTGACTGCATTATCGTCCACCCTCAGCTGACAGAAATACTCCTGGCAATGGACCATCCACTGGTTTGCCTGTGTGAGAGACGTTTTAACTATCATTAGAGGTGGATATCTGGCATTTTTTAATTATTGCATCAGACATTTTTTGGCTGATAAGTGTTGCAAGTGGGACTTTTATTTTGACAGAGCATGAGCATAGATATATTTCACCTTATTTTTTTCAAGTAATATTTTTTATGGTTTTGGTTTAGTTAAAGGACAACTCCAGCGCAAAATGAACCTTTGGTCTAATTACACATTGTTACCTAGTCAACCGTTGTCTGAGATTTGTTTTCATGATTGCCAAATGTAAATAGTTTTATCTATAAAAACAGTTTAGCCTATAATGCTAGTATAACGCTCAGTATATGGGGCATAGAATAATGACAAATAAAAATGGCTTGTTATTACCACTAACAAGGCTCAAAATAGCCCCACAGTAACACGGTAGCATAATAAGAGTCCCTACATTCAAACCGAAGCATTGAGAACTTTATACAGTTTAATACAGGGTATATACAGTATTCCTTAAGTTAAATTTACTACTTTTTAATACCTTTTTTACTACCTTCAGAATTTTTTTTAAAACCATCACGACACTGAATTAAGTGTTAAATGCAGTGACCTTTGTATTATTTACACAGATTTTGACATTTATAACATTTTCATTCATTTTTGTGTTTAGTGGATTGCAGCGACTAAAGTGCATTAGCTCCATCCAGTTGACATAGATTTTTTTTTTACACACCAAACAATAGAGGAAATGCATTGACATCGGACTGGATTTAATAGGGGAAACTGAGAAAATTTGACTAAAACGAATACTTTTAATAGGGAAATAAAAGCAATAGCCCTACATAGGCTAAATGCCTGTGAACGCTTTATATAAATACAATATAGGTAGGTCTAAATCCGGATGACTTACATCAGTGATGTATATAACCTATATATCATCATATTGTCCAACCCTAAAACATATAGCTTATAGTTTTTTTTTTGTTTATTTTGTCAGTGTTATTACCCAGCTATCAGAAAACTTGCATTTGCCCATGAAAACAACGATGGTTGTCCAGTCGTTGAAGATATGCCTTGAAGCAAGTCTAAAATAAAACGTAAGCCAGCCACTTCTGTTGAGCGCTCAGTGTTCACAGATGATGTCGAACGACCACTGAATAATGACGTCAGCATCAAACATAGACAGAGACGAAAGATCTTTGATTGTGCCCAGATAAGCTAAAGCCCATATTTAAACAGACTAACGCAAACACAGAATAGGACACCTGATAGTCTGAAAAAAAAAAAAAACTAATTTTTTAAAAATAATACCTCTCAGACTACATTTAACACTTTTAATGGCCTTAAATTTGACAATTTTGATTTATCACTTTTTAATACTTTTTAAAACCCCACGGACACCCTGTTAATAAGAATATTTTATACACACAGTCAACTTCGCGAATACAGGAAGAAGCCATCTTTGAAATATGAGTCTCTATCTAGTCGATCTACGAACGCCGATCCAAGTGCGCTGAACTGTGCAGAATCTCATATAGTCCGTTGTTTCCGGAAGAAACACAAACACGAACCATTTTCTTGTCTTCAATATGTACATGTTGCCTACTGTTCGCTCTCAGCCTTATTACCTTATTCACATCTCACGAGCGCACTTGGATCGCGTTCGTAGATCGACTGGTAGAGACTATATTTCAAAGATGGCTTCTTTTGTATTCGCGAAGTTGACTCTGTGTATAAAATATCTTCTTATTAAACTGTATGGACACTGACAAAGTTCTCAATGCTTCGAGTTTGAATGTAGGGACTCTTATTATGCTACCGTGTTACTGTGGGGCTATTTTGAGCCTTGTTAGTGGTAATAACAAGCGATTTTTATTTGTCATTACTCAATGCCCAATATACTAGCGTTATACTAGCATTATAGGCTAAACTGTTTTTAGAGATAAAACTATTTATATTCGGCAATCATGAAAACAATTCTCAGAATAACGATTGACTAGGTAACAATGTGTAATTAGACCAAAGGTTCTTTTTGCACTTTAATTATTATAACCATGATATAAATTTGTTTATTTTACAGATTTGTTTTATCAAGTTAAAATTATTACTTTTTTCAAATTAATTAATTACTTTAGTAAACATTATTTAAAATAAATATAAATTTAACTGCGGCAATTGTTATGCATGTTATTTACTATTTTTATATCAGTCAACCACTAATTATCATGACAGTAGTTGACATGATGCAGCAAAATAGACAGGATGCAATCAAAAAATGTTTTTTTTTTACCGATTCGTAGAACTCGTAGAGGTTGTGCAGGACCTCCAGCTCGTTCCTGCGTGCCTCGCTCCCGCTGCAGGACGGTGCTCATGTGCTGTTTGACCTCTTGAAGGGCTGGACCGGCTTTAGACTCCCTCAATAACACTGTGGCTTTCTTCTGCTGTTCCTACAGGAGCAAACGCAAGACCACATTAGTTGGTCATTTAGTTGACCTTTTAATCCAAAGTGATCACCTCTGGAAAGATGAAAGTGTATTTAAAATGGGTGATTTATGTAGAAGAAATGTGAAATTATTTTTGAATTTGGAGCTTTCTAGACTGAGAAAAGCCAGAAAATGTATTTTTGGCTTATGTGGATGAAAGACAACAACTCCCAGAATGCACTTGCTTCGCTGCCCTAGGAGTGATCAATCAATAAATCTCAATGGTTACATAATTGGTTCCATTTAAAAAAAGATTTTAACTTCAATTTAGACCATGAGCTTTACACCCTTTAACTTCCTCTGGTAGGGCATTACACTGTGGCTTTCACAGCGAAAGACGATCGTCCAAATGCGGAACGGCAACCAGACAATTACTCATAAGTGATAGTCTGGTAAATCTCACAGAGGTTTCACAGCGAAGATTAATACAGTCACGTGAATACAGGAGCCAGACCGTTTAGGACTACCATACACAAATTTGAATAAAGTCTAAGAATTGTCAAAGTTTAGAAACTTATGTTTCTCTAATGATCCTACAAAAATGAAAATGGTTAGGGTTTTTATCTAAAAATGTAAATGTCTGTTTATATAGAGATTTTAAGGGTTTAATAACAGGGAGCTGGTGCATCCTGCTGAAGAGTTTCAGATAGTTCAGTATTCGAAATCCATTCGAAAAATCTATTACACTAGATTGCACTTAGTTTATTATTTCAGATGCCTTTTTAAAAGACTACAATTGAAAAAAATATTATATAAGGCCTATATAAAATTCAGTGGCTAGTATGAGTGACCAACGCTGACATACAGTATGGCGAGTGTTAATGTCAAGCCCTTGTCACATGACAGTAACAATATGTAGTGATATGTACTGTAGTACATCTGATTTTAATTCATACTACCCCTATTCACACTATATAGAACATACTAACAGTCCTAAAGTACGTTAAAATTCAAATATAGTACCTACTTAGACAGTATGTGATTTTTGACGCAGCGAATGTTTTATTATTTCATAATTAATGGATTTCCTGTAGCCAAAACACTAAAGCAACTGTGTCTTGTGTCAGTAAAAGTGTTCCAGTGGCACAGGAGAAGGTCAAACTAGTTGTTGTTGGGAATGTTTTGTGCGTCCTGGGACAGTAACATTCCAGATCCATTATCTTTGGGCATATGAAACTACATGGACACTTACTGTGGACTCCTCCATGAACTGCGCCAGACTCTGTCTCATGTCCTGAATGGAGTTCACCGAGAGACTGTAGGAGTCCAGAGGAGCCAAATGTTTCTCACTCTCCACATAAAACCACCTCTTCACCTGAGGAGAGGTACAGAAAAACATTATCATCCCATAGTCTTCCCCAATCATCGATTATTATTTGAATAATAGACAAATGCTAACATATTTTAATGAGCTGCCCTATTATTAGTTAAAGGGATAGTTCACTTTGAAATTAATTTTGGATATGTTTTATCTTACCTCAAGGGCATCCAAGATGTAGGTGTTTTTGTTTCCACAGTATTTTCAATTTTGATATTTTCTAGGTCAAAGCGTTCTTGTCTGTCAATCATATAATGGAGGTCTATGGTCACCACCTCAAAGAGCATGCACAGAGAAGTCCAAATTAAACATGATTTAATGACTTGTAAATGTAAGAACACATTAATGGCCTAGGACATGAAAACGAACAGTTTGTGTGAGAAAACGCACAGTATTTATATTGCTTTTACCTCGTTACCACAGCCACATAGCACCTGCGAACTCAGCGTTACAAGAGGTAAAAACTATATAAATACTGTTCGTTTTTTCAGCACAAACCGCTCATTCGTGTCTTAGGCCATCAATGTGTACTTACATTTACGAGTCATTAAATCATGTTTAATTTGGACTTCTCTGTGCATGCTCTTTGAGGTGGTGACCATAGACCTCCATTATATGACTGATAGACACAGACGGTTTGACCTAAAAATATAAAATTTAAACTACTGCAGAAACAAAGACACCTACATCTTGGATGCCATTGAGGTAAGCTAAAACATACCAAAAATTAATTTCAAAGTGAACTATCCCTTTAATGTTGTGTTAAAAACAGAGATATAAAAACACAAAACCCTGAGTGATTTGATTGCATAATCCACAATGCTTTTTTTTAATCACATTCAACTCTTAAGATATGCCTAAAGAGAAAATGTATGAGAAAAATATAATGCTTATCATTGTGCATCACTGTATTTGTGGATTTAACTTTAATTTGGGGAAGCAACTATGACTTTTGCTACAATAAACTAATTTACTGCTTATTAATAGATAGTTATGTTGTTATGTTTAGGTATGGAGTAGGATTAAGGAATGTCAAATATGGCCATCCAGAATAGGCATTAATACATTGTTTATAAGTACTAATAAACAGCCAATTTGCAAGTAAAATGCAAGCTAATAAGCAGCTTGTTAATAGTGAGAATTGGTCCCCAAACTGAAGTGTTCCCATAATAAACCCCTGTATTGTTCACCTCCTCGTGTCGCTCCTGTATCGTGCGCAGCTCCAGGAGCGTCTCCAGCTGCTGCAGTGATTTATTAGACAGAATGACCAGTTTGTGGACCTCTTCATCCACCTGGTTATACAGCGCACTGACCATATCCACAGCGTCTCTGCACACCACACAACATCGGAGCAAACAAGCTGAGACTTATTAGTGAGCTGATTGATAAAGTGTGTTGCTTGAGTCAGCAAAGATCTACAACTCAATTTTGGATGTGGCTGATAGTCTCTCCAACTCAAAATGAGCCAATATCCAGGAGTATATGATCCTAAGATGCCAGTTTTGCCAACTCAATCAGCACTCTAGCTAGTCCAATAGGACATTGAACTGAGAACAGTCTCTTCGGACAGTTATATGACTGACTGCCGAGAGTTTCATAAGGGATTTCTGATGTCTTCTGCCCAAAAGCATAGAGTATAACAAATAAAACGTATTGGAAATGTAGCGGTGATCTGATGGCATAGTTCGAGTTGGATAGATGAGAAACACTACATCACATTAATGCTTTTTTCAACTTTAATTAAGTAAAAATACATAAATAAATGTACATTTTGTTTTGATGGCTCTTATTCATGTAACAAAAGTTAAAACTTTAATGGTTGCATGATGGATTATCACTTTATTTCATTTACATCCTTGTGTTGTACTGTCCCATTGAAATCAATGGTTTCACATAGTAAAATATCTAACTTTTCATAGGTCTATCAGTTAATTGTTTTAAAGTACTATTCTTTATGTGGACATTTTTTAACAGGCAAAACAACAAACTTTAAGTTTTAGAAGCTCAAATGGTCACCTGCTCAAACTCGTTCATCAAATGAATAAGTGTTTTGGAGTATATTTGCTTCGTTTCAGCAGCTTTACATGACACCAATGACTTAAAAAGATTTTGTTCATATCATGATGATTCTGAAAATCACGATTGTTACAGACAGAGTTAATACGAACATTTTAGTTTCTAAAACTAAACTTCGTATGTATTTATTAGATGAGTGATTTTAACTCTAATACTGTTCAATCAGAATGTTGTAGCCCTGTCAACAGTTTGCATTTGCAAATGAACTGTATATTTGAACCATAACCATTGTACCCATTGAAGTACATTATAATGTAGAAAATCCTGGAATGTCTTCATCATAAACCTTAAGTTCTTGAATAACTTGAGGAAATATAGACATGTACATCATGATGATTAGCTTGTTAAATTCATCTGGTAATGTCTTTAACAGTAATTATCCTTTAATGGGGTAAAATAATGAATGGACCTTTTATCTTGACTGCCAATATACCAATTAAAAGCTTTTATTCTCAGTATATAATCATCTATCGTCCTCAGTAAAGGCAGTACCTGTAGTTCTCATTTTCACACATCTCCTCTTTCCTGATCCGCGCCAGGAACGTGCCGCCCTCCAGCCGCAGGCGGTTTAGTTTTGTGTCGTCCAGAATGCTCTTCATGAGATCCTTCTGCTGGCTGATGATCTCTAACACCTCCTACAGGACAATGTTCAACTTTTAATGTTCAACAGACCCCTTTTTGTTCCTGTTGAACTTTCTTTCTTCTGCTGAACACAAAAGAAGATCATTTGAAGAATGATGATAACAAACAGTTGATGGACCCATTGAAAATGGAAAAAAAACCACTATGGAAGTCAATAGGGTCCATAAACTAAAATATCTTATTTGTGTTCAGCAGAGGAAAGAAATTCATACAGGTTTAAAACGACAAACAGCGAGTAAATCATTATTGGGTGAACTATCCCTTTAACGATACAGTAATTCCTGGAGAATGACCATAAAATCAAAAAATCAAACATTTCCACAGAATTACCTCAGACGTCTCCAGATTGCCGATGTTGTTCAGTGTCTCAATGGAGCTCTGAAGGGAAGAGATCGCGACGCTGCAGCTCGTAGCAAACGGTTCAATTTTCTGCCAGCAGGGAAACAAACAAACAACACTTGTTTTTTTGTATTTTAAGTGTATTTTCTTCTTCTAGATGCAATGTTTCTGTACCTCAGTTGACGAAAAGTTAATTATAAATTAAATCATAAAAATGTAAAATAAAAAATATTTTTTTAAATAAAAAATAAAACAGTGAGGAAAAAATTGTTCACTTCCAAGTCACATGACTTAAAAAATCCATAAAAAAACTTAACTGACATAAAAACTATAAACATGCAAATGTGTCTTTCAATTTTTAAATAAATTAATTTTTAAATATTATAATATATATATATATATTGAAGAAATATTTAATTTACTATATATATATATATATATATATATATATATTAATATAATTATTACATTTATTAATGTGCTATATATATGTATATATATATATATATATGAAGAGTTCAGATGCAAAAGCCTCTAAATGCCATTTGAAATTTTCTTCTAAAATAACCATTTTTATCAAGCTTGTATAAATTCAGTTAATAGGTAATCTTCATTGCCATCAATTCTGCAATCTTCGAAGAAAATTTCAAATGGCACTTAGAGGCTTTTGCATCTGAACTCTTCATATATATATATATATATATAACATATAATATTAATAGAGGTTTTGGCTGAGCAGCAGTGTGTTGTAATTGTGCACCTGTCTGAAGTGAATGTAGTGGCTGTGGTCGTATGGGAAGGTGCCATCAAAGTCTCTGGTGAGCTGAGACATTAGTCAATGTGCTTCTGTAGAGCTTTCAGAGACGTCAGCACTTCAAACTGCACAAGAACAGAGCCGAGCGGTTAGCATAACCACACTTCTACACAGACTAGATACTCTATCACCGACAGAACAATGGTCATTTACTCATGGGAAGCCGTGACGTCTCTTCTCCACTTTCACTGCTGCGTCTTTGTCCATCAGAAACAAAACTGAGTAAAGTGCATTGGGTATAGAAGTCTGGTGGAGGGAAGAAATCAAACAGCAGGAATAAATCCAAAATTTAAATAAAAACAAAAAAATAATAATTAAAAAACATATGTATTATTACAAAGGCTAAAAAAAAGCTCAACTATATCCTTTTATCTTTATCACTGGTAGCTATCGCCCTTTATGTAAACTACACAGGTTCGATCATAAAACTATAGAATTGAAATATTATTAATCATTAATGGGAGATAATGCAGGTATATACATAAATAAATAAATGTTTTTATTATTTATTTATTTAATATATTTATAAATGTAAATAAATGTCAGCTATATAAAGATCTTATTGATTTACATTATTGAAGCTATCAGAATTTCATTATTTTTTGCACATTTTAAAATCAGCATCTGCACAAAATTGCACATTTTTTGCAATAAAATCTAGGTGATTTTTACTCCATATTCTCACTGTTTTACTATATGAGCAATAAAAGACTGATCAAATATGATACAAAACATAAAACACATACTGTATGCACATTACTAAAAAAATGTCTGAATAAATGTTCTATTTAAAAAACAAAACAATTCTGACTACTATTTTCGGTAACACTTTAACAAGGTTTCATTTGTTAACATTTGTTGATGTTTTAACTAGCCATGAGCAATAAAAGTATCTTTGTTAACATTAGTTAGAGAAACATTGTTAGTTCACAGTGCATTAATTAATGTTAACAAATACAACTTTTAATGTTAAAATTAACATTAACAAAGATCAATAAATGCTGTAGAAGTGCAGTTCATCATTAGTTCATTGTAACTAATGTAGTTAACTAATGTTGAATGATGAAAATATTTGATATGTCCGGCATTTAAAAACGGTTAAAAGAGCGAGGAAACACTTGAGACGTGTCATTCACACTGGAAGAGCGCTTCTTCTCACCTGAAACTGAGACAGGGCTGAGATCAGTGTGGAAGTGGCCTGTTGTCTGCGAGCGTCTGACGAGAACCGTCGACCCAGATCTCGTTTCTCCCTCCTGAAAAAAAAAATATATATATATTTGTCTAGCAGTGAATCATTTCCATGTCGATTCAGTAAACGGCGCCCCCACTCGTGCCGCCACAGAAATGGAAACACAGGCAGTGTTTGAGGCGTTTCTCACCGCAGCCTGTTGCAGTAGTAGCACAGCAGCCCGGTGATCTGGTTTGTGGTGTGACACGATAAAACACTGCCTGTGTTTCCATTTCTGTGGCGGCACGAGTGGGGGCGCCGTTTACTGAATCGACATGGAAATGATTCACTGCTAGACAAATATATATATATTTTTTTTTTTTTTCAGGAGGGAGAAACGAGATCTGGGTCGACGGTTCTGGTCAGACGCTCCGCAGACAACAGGCCACTTCCACACTGATCTCAGCCCTGTCTCAGTTTCAGGTGAGAAGAAGCGCTCTTCCAGTGTGAATGACACGTCTCAAGTGTTTCCTCGCTCTTTTAACCGTTTTGAAATGCCGGACATATCAAATATTTTCATCATTCAACATTAGTTAACTACATTAGTTACAATGAACTAATGATGAACTGCACTTCTACAGCATTTATTGATCTTTGTTAATGTTAATTTTAACATTAAAAGTTGTATTTGTTAACATTAATTAATGCACTGTGAACTAACAATGTTTCTCTAACTAATGTTAACAAAGATACTTTTATTGCTCATGGCTAGTTAAAACATCAACAAATGTTAACAAATGAAACCTTGTTAAAGTGTTACCGAAAATAGTAGTCAGAATTGTTTTGTTTTTTAAATAGAACATTTATTCAGACATTTTTTTAGTAATGTGCATACAGTATGTGTTTTATGTTTTGTATCATATTTGATCAGTCTTTTATTGCTCATATAGTGAAACAGTGAGAATATGGAGTAAAAATCACCTAGATTTTATTGCAAAAAATGTGCAATTTTGTGCAGATGCTGATTTTAAAATGTGCAAAAAATAATGAAATTCTGATAGCTCGTAATATGTAAATCAATAAGATCTTTATATAGCTGACATTTATTTACATTTATAAATATATTAAATAAATAAATAATAAAAACATTTATTTATTTATGTATATACCTGCATTATCTCCCATTAATGATTCAATAATATTTCAATTCTAGGTTTTATGATCAAACCTGTGTAGCATAGCAACAAGGGCAGATAACTACAGTGATAAAGATAAAAGGATACAGTTGAGCTTTTTTTAGCCTTTGTAATAATACATATGTTTTTTAATTATTATTTTTTTGTCTTGTTATTAAGTTTTGGATTTCAATCCTGCTGTTCGATTTCTTCCCTCCACCAGACTTACTATACCCGATGCACTTTACTCAGTTCTGTCTCTGTGGACAAAGACGCAGCAGTGAAAAGTGGAGAGAGACGCCACGGCTTCCCCGTGAGCGATGACCGTTGTTCTGTCCGGTGTGATCTCTAGTCTGTGTAGAAGTGTGGTTATGCTAACCTTGCTCGGCTCTGTTCTTGTGTCAGTTAGAAGTGCTGACGTCATCTGAAAGCCTTGACGGAAGCACATTGACTCCGTCTCAGCTCACCAGACTTTGATGAGCACCTTCCCATCAACCACCACCGCTCGTCACTTCAGACAGGGGTGTACAACACACTGCTGCTCAGCCAAAACCCTTATTAATGTTATATATATATATATATATATGAAGAGTTCAGATGCAAAAGCCTCTCATCCATTTGAAATTTTCTGGAAGATCCAGATTGATGGCAATAAAGATTCTATTCTGAACTTATACAAGCTTGATAAAAATGGTGATTTAAAGAAAGTTCAATGGCATTTGAGAGCAATATTAAAATTTTTAATATATATATATATATATATTCATTAATAAATGTAATAATTGTATTAATATATATATATATATATATATATATATGTATAAGTAAGTGATGTTTCTTCAATATTTATATATATTATAATATTTAAAAAATTAATTTATTTTTGAAAATTGAAAGAGCACGTTTAGTGTTTATAGTTTTATGTCAGGTTAAGTTTTTTTATCGATTTTTTAAGTCATGTGACTTGGAAGTGAACAATTTTTTCCCTCACTGTTTTATTTTTTATTTAAAAAAATATTTTATTTTTACATTTTTATGATTTAATTATGATTAACTTTTGTCAACTGAGGTACAGAAACTATCTCGAAGAAGAAAATACACTTAAAATACAAAAAAAGCGAGTTTGTTTGTTGTTTCCTGCCCCCTGGCAGAAAATCGTTCATTGTACGAGCTGCAGGGAAACAAACAAACAAAACTTGTTTTTTTGTATTTTAAGTG